>NSDO01000216.1:6104-77547 GCA_002286825.1 Lagenidium giganteum | reverse complement strand
CAAATCCATCGCCCACGCCGATCGACACCGCAAGACCAAGCTCTCCACCATCAAATCCATCGCCCACGCCGATCGACACCGCAAGACCAAGCTCTCCACCATCAAATCCATCGCCCACGCCGNCAAATCCATCGCCCACGCCGATCGACACCGCAAGACCAAGCTCTCCACCATCAAATCCATCGCCCACGCCGCTCGACACCGCAAGACCAAGCTCGTCACCACCAGAGGAGAACAACACAACAACGCTCCCAGCCAGTGAGTCCCCAACATCATCCACTCCAGTGACCGATCCAGTTAATTCAGCACAACCAGCATCGCAACCGGTCAGCACTACTCTTCCACCGTCGGCAACGCCAGCACCATCGCAAGTGCTTTTTCCGAGAACGACGACACCATCAACATCGCCAGCTCCATTTTCAGAAGAACCAACACCGACACCGACCGCACCGATACAAGCGCTAACGAATCCACCAACTGAGGTGACGACGCCGACACCACACTCGACATCAACGTTCGCTCCCTCAGAAGCCCCACCATTAGTGGCAACAGATTTTCCAACATCGAGCTCAGGATCAGGATCATCGACGGCAACGGAGATGACTTCAGCTTCGGCTCCATCAGAAGCACCAACGTCTACCGCAGGATCCGGTTCATCGACGACAACGCAAATCACTGCAACTTTGCCTCCGCCAGAAGCACCAACATCTACGTCATCCGAGTTTTCAATAGCTCCCTCAGGATCATCACGGACAGCTCTGATTCCGTCGTCTTCAGCAACGCTGTCGCCAATACCAACCGAGCCAGCAACTACGTCGATGTTTAGTCAGAGCTTGGACTCGACGCCACCGCCCGTGCCAACAACAACGCTTCAGATCCCGACTGCAGTGTCGACACCACCGGCTGCCAAGTCATCTGTGAGCCCGCGCGAGAGCGAAGGCGATGACGGCAAAACAATCCTTGACGAAGAAGACGATCTCGACCAAGACACTGCGTCCAGCAACAGTGATCACCCAGTCAAAGCTCATTCTGCCGCCTTCTCAGTCCACGTCTCCATGCAGACTGCGTGTGTCGTCATGGGACTCTATTTGTTTTCGATGGGATGGAAGCGATTCATGGCCGCACAAGCACTGATGTGGCGGCGCAGAGGCAATAACGCCGACAATTTCCATCGTTTCTAAGGGCAAACCAGCGTTGTGGTCATCACAATCGAAGCAAGAGATGGAACGGCAACGTTCTCACCACGTTGAAACACACACTCGCGTGGAATTGCCTTCCTTGTGCGCGTATTGCGACATGAAACGCAACCTTAGGCGCCGATTCATTTGCAGGGAGGTCCAACTACCACAAATTCCAACGATATAACGCACAACACCAGACTTCATACCTTCGACGAATCCTCGTACAATCAATCCATATGCAGCGTTCACGGCAACTGAAGGAAAAGCAGCACACAAGCGAGGCTGCTACCACCCGTTGTTCGCTTTTGGGCGTGCCGTGAAGGGACAAGCTATGGATGCAGTTGTCTCGCAGCATTGGCTGCCTTAGCATTCTCCACGGACGATAACACTTCGAAGCACACAACGTGCAATCCGATGGCATAATATGAGGTGGCAGGAGCTACGGACACAGCTCGTGGAACAGCGGCAACGCGTTTCAACTGCGTCAGAGCAATCCATGGATCGTTTGCATGGATAAACACCGACATCCACGACGCCCAAAATCTCTCCGTCATGACCCACGTCATCCCCTCCACGGAGGCGACGTGGTGACGAATGGAGCAGGCATCGTTGGACGATGTGCATAAGTTTTGGCCACGCTTCCCCCACACAGCGCCTGGATGACTCTTGGACGGCGTTTGTCAATCGTTTCCACCTGCTGCTGTGAATTGCAACCAGGCTACACACGTTTACATATGTTGTATTAAAGTCTGTCTAATCACGTGGCATCGCCTACGAATGGGGCTTCTTCGCCTGCATCTTCTTGAGCAACGCTTTTTCGAGGTTCCGTTTGCCATCTGCTGTTTTTGGCGGCGATCCTGCGGCTTCACTGCGTGGTGACATGGATGATGACGATGACGACGGTCGGCTTGAGCTTCCTGGAGTTGTCGTTCGTGCGGTCGCGTTTCCGCTTGAGGCTTGCTTCTGCATCAGCTTCTCGAGCACCTTGTTCTTGCCAACCGCTGCCGCACGCTTGTTATTGATGAGCGTGTACGTTCCGAAAGGCATCGGTTCGGTGTCGACTGTATCCTCCGTGTCGGCGCTGGCCGTCACCTCCGAGTTCGTGTCTGCGTCACTTGCATCGACCTCGTTGGCAACTGGCACTACTTCAACGGCGTTTGGTGGCCGCACAGAAGTCGTCGCACTCTCGTCGCCGGTGACCACTAGGTCTGTTGCCGTCGCACCGCCATTGTCCTTCAGCGTGGCATCTATCACAGGGTTGTTCGCGTCGCCGAAACTTGGCGCCATCTCGGAATTCACCACCACTATATCGAGCACGGCCTCATCCGTCGCGACATTTACAGTGTCACTGCTGTCCAGTGGTGTCGTCGTCACTAGGTCGCTTCCGTTGTCGACTTCCACGTGAGAAGTGGGTTCGATCATTGATTTCTCTGTGGGTTCTGTGGTTGCTGGTTTCACAAGATTCTGAACGACACCGGCGTCCACTGATGCCGCCTCCACTGGTGCTGCTTCAAGTGGTGAATCCGCTTCTGACTCCAGTAGCATCGTTGCTTCAGGGCTGATCACAGGCAATTGCGGCGCCTCATCAGTACGCTCTTCCATGATCGGCGTAATCGCTGGCGGTCGGCGAACAGCTTCCGTTGCCCCAGCTTCAGGCGCAACTGGTTCGCTGGTTTGGCTGGCTATCTTCGCACCCTGCTTGACCTTTGTCGGCGACAACTTCCAGCCAGTCACGAGGTTTTTTGCTCGTTGCGATGTGGACTTTGCCGGTGATTTTGGCGTTGCAGACCCGGAACTGCCATCGAGCGCGATCGTCTTCGCTGCTCGATCATCACGGGTTTTCTTCTTCAGAATCACTTCCAGCGACTTGCGTTTCGGAGACAAATAGCGATTCTGGAGCTGGACGAAAGTACTCGCTGGCGGAGCTCCGTCGATATGATCGACTTCCTCAAAGGTCTCTTCTTCGACGAGAGCCTCACGATACGCGTTCTCCTTTGCGCTCTTGGCTGGCTTGCCCGTGCTACTGCGTTGAAGGATCGGAGGCAGCCGACCCATTCTGTTGAGCAACTTGTACGACAACGAATCTCGCTTCTCTTGAAGTTCACGCAGTAGGTTCTGACGCTTAACCAGCACTTTAGACTGAGGATCCGCTGTCGGTCCAAACCGTTCAGCCGAGCTCACGAGCTTGTCCTTCGCCCCTGCTGCAGCGGCGGCGGCGGCGGCAGCAGCAACTCGAGCAGCCTCGGCCTGCGCGTCCTGTTCTTTCTGGTGGTGCACGCGGACGCAGTGCATGCCATACAGAAAGTGATCAAAGTCGACGAGATCCACGAACGCTGGGTCGAAGTCGCGCAGAAAGCGCTCAACTTGTAGGGCGTCCACACGCACACCGAGCTGGTAGATCGACTGCGAGATGACGCTGCACGGCACCAAGCCAAGCCGTGCCGTGTCGGCGTCCTCGAACAGTAGTTGGAATGCCTGAATTTCCTGGGAGGTGAAGCCGTCGATTGCCTGCTTCAGCAGAGCGTGACGTTCCTCCAGACGCGTGCGGCGCTCGCGTTCACGACGATCGCGTTGGGCTCGAAGGAAACGCACGCGAAGTACACGTGTGAGAATGCGTCGCTGGATGCGCGTCGCGGCGTGGAACCGGATGCGTTCGTAGAGGCTCAAGGAGGCCACGAAGCGCTCCATTGGTGTGCGACTGTCGGGTTGGATGCGCAGCAGTGCGCGACCAAGACGAACCAGACGCATCACCCACGTGCGCTGCCACCACGCACGCAACGTCGACACAACGATGAGCACAAACACGCTGGCGGGTTCGAGCAGAAGAACGTGGAAGCCCACGCCTAGCAGCCACGACAGCACACACACACGTGCCGTGTCGGCGCCGAGCTGCTGTGCTCCATGCACGACGAGCCAACTCATAATGGCTGCCCATCCAGCGCAGACACTGAATGGAACGTACACGATGGAAGCTGGATACGGCACTGCGCCGACAATGACGTCGTCTGTTTCTTCGTCCTTACCACTGTGGTGCTGGCCACTTGGTTTGGAGAGACTTGCGACCTGCGTGGCCGCGTCCACCGTCGACGAGAAAGACATGCGCTTGGTCGTTGGCAATGGAGCCTCGCCAAGGTGCGACGCGACGGACGGTGCAACAGCGTCGAGACTGGAAGATAGCATCGTCGACACGATCTTGCCTCGTGCTGGAGCAGCGATCTTGAGTCCGACGACTCGCTCAAATGACTGGCGCACGTCCAGTTGCGGGCCGTCGACAGAGACACGTAGTTTGAGCTTGACATCGCGCGCTGTAGCGACGTCGTAGGCGAGGAACATGGCCGCCAATGAGAAGACAAGCAAGCCGACAATGAGACCAGCGCCGCAGTAGACGATCGAGTCCGCGAGGTTCTGGAACCCCGCAACCATCTTGCTGTAGCACCCGTCCAGATCACGAAGCTCGTTTGCCGCCTTGGCCACAACTGTACCGTTGACAAGCTTGGCTTGGTAGTCAACGCGTGCAGTTGTTCCAGTCGGGCACGGCCGGAATGCTCGATCGGTGGCGTCATGGAAGCCACAGCAGTTCAGCTTGTGCTGCACGCCGTCGCGCAGGAACCCGGTCGTGTCCCGTGACCACGCACGATCAAGCAGCAGCGACAAATCAAAGCCAGTCTTGCGAACCGTCCAGTTAGGCAGCGGTGCGTCCGCATCACTCGTCCCGGTGGCGGTGGTCGTGGTGGTGACGTCAACATCGACGGCTTGCTGGACCATAAACATGAGCACAGCCGTGAACGCCACTAGTAACAACGCGGCGCCCCCGGCGACAGCAAACACGACGTGAGTCTCTCGGCGACCGCGTGCTTTGAGGTTCAGAGCAAGGAGCCCTAACAGCGTCGTCAGCAGCACCAGCACACCCAGCACCAGCGCGGTTGCAGGGCCTTGATCCACTTGCACCCCGTAGAGCACGTTGGTGTAGCCTAACATCTCGACACCAGCGAATGCCGCGACGCCGCATGCCGCCACCAGCAGTAGAAGGGTGAATACCCAGAACACGGCCAACGTGAACCGAGAGAGCCACGTGAACCAGCGTTCCTCGGTCGTGGCGTGAGCTGTGGCGTGCGTGCCTGTCGTGTCCGCATCCATGACGGCGCTGCTTGGCGGGGCCGCTAGACCACGCCGCCGCTGGAACAAGGACCGGAAGAGCAGCACTTTCTCCTTGCGTTGACGCGCAGCTGTCACTTCGGTCGTCTCGTCGTCACAGCGATGGCGCACGAGCTCAAACAGATAGCGGGCAATCCATTGCGTGACCAGCCCAGTGGCGCCGCCATAGATCAGCGCCATCCCCAGTTGACTGTACCAGCTTGGCTGTTCACACGTCTTGAGCGCATGGCGGTGGCAGCCGGCAGTGGCGAAGTAGTTGACGTACACAGCCAACGTTGTGGCAAGTGCTGTGGCGACCGATGTCACACGCTGAGCGCGTGTGAGCTTCGCGTCGAAATGTGTGAGGACGGAGCCAAGGACGTGGCGACGGCGCAACTCGGCGCGGTATCTGGCGATGGCGTAGCGAACGCGACTCTCAACAGCAAACCAGGCCTCGACGCGCTCACGCTTGAGCATCCACAGGACGAGCGCACCTTGGACACCCAGAAGCGTCTCGATCGTCGCCATGGAGGCGAGCCAGATGAAGAGCCCGGAAAATGTCTGTGCCAACGCCTGGAACAGCACCTGCCGACAGCCGCGGGTTATCGCCAAGGAACACGAGTAGTCCAGCGGCGGGCGATCGAAGACAATGCCCTGACCGTGAACCAAGACTGGGTCGCGGTAGCCACAGCACGTGAACTCCTCACTTATTGCGATCGTGTCGTTTCTAGACATGGCGCTCCAGTGGCTGCTCAGCACTGCGTCGAAGTGCGCCTGCCAGTTCGCTGGTGCCGAGAAGTGCGTGACGTACGCCAGGATCCCCACAGCAATCCACAGCGCCATCGCGAGCACGACTCGCGCCATGCATTGCAAAAAGATTTCGTGCACCACGAGTTTGACAGCACCATGAAGCGCGTAGAGCGCCAACGCGAACGCGCCAGTTGCGTACACGACCAGCGCGATGCCAACCGAGAACGGGAAAACCATCTGAACGAGCTTTGACGTTAGTAGGGACCAGCCAGCAAGTACGTCAACACCGAGGGCGAGCGTGATTAACGAGACCACCACAGCAGCCATCGCTTTGATCTGAAGGAGCCCTCGCAACGCTGCGAATGACCAGCCCAGTCGTGCAGCACCAGGATCCTTGTGACCACGCCGAGCAAGCAACACCAGCAAAGTACCCAAAGCGAGCACGAGCAACACGCAGGCAGAAACACTGAGCTGGAACGCGGACGCGGCAACGCCTTGAACGTAGCTGACTACCGGGCCTGCGCACGCGACTTTAACTCCTGACGGACACACCGTCAAGGTGAAAGTCTGAGTGGTTGTCTCAACCAGATAGCGGGCAGTGAGGCGGCGGGCTTGTGCACTCGTACTCGGCAACTGCGCCAACGTGGCGCCATAGGTCCACACATTGGCCGTTGCGTTGGTTTGGGACCATGAAGTCAGTTCCGCAGCGTAGGAAAACGACACAGAACCGTTGGCGGCCACGTGCCGCTCGTAGCCGCAGCACGAGAACACGTTCTGGGTCAGTGCCTTGGCGCCAAAAGGTGCGACCACCCACAGAGGACGCAGTCGGTCTTGTAATGCCGTCGTGGATAGCTGACCGCTGGAGACACGGAATGCCACGGCTGCTGCAGCGACGCCGGCCGTTAACAGCGCCAGCCCCAACAATGCGTACAGGAAACTCACACGATGCGACCGCGTCCAAGTTGCTGTCAACCCCAGCGCGCCGACAATGCCGAGCGAGCCGCCCGCAGCGAGCAGGTAGTTGCCCACGTGCGCGTCGAAACTTCGCAACAGATACGAGATATGCAACACGTTGAGCTGGTACATGACGTCGAGACCCGCCCACGTGAGCACGATGCCCAGGACAATCGCGAGCAAGTTGATACCGACACTCAGGAACAAGCACGTGTTGTGCACCACGATATCAAGGGGCGAAGTGAACTCATTGGGCACTGGCGCCGAAGATCCAGCGAGTCGGAGCGGAAGGATGGTTGGTTTGCGAGCAAACCGGCGAAGGCGGAAGACAAGCACCGCTGTAAGCACCAACAACACGGTCTGGATGCCGAGATACACACGCAGGCGCTGGGCAAATACACGTAGGCTGTCGCTGAGGATCGTCAGCACTGCGAGGCCACAGGTCGGAATTGCCCCGCTGCCAGTGGCACAGGAGCCTTGATCGTTGGCGTCGAAGCCGCAGCAACCCAATCCGGTTTCAAGCAACACGAGCGTCGGACGGGGCAGCGCTGTGTAGCGCGTCTTGACGAGCACAGCAGCAAGCGGATCGAGGCGTAGCGCTCGACTAGCACCGACCACGAATGCCAAGACACCAAGTGCTGCCAGCAGCAGCAAGGTCTGAAGCACGACGACGGTTTGCAAGCCACGAATGTCGAGAACGGCAAACGCGCGGATGGTTCTCAAGAGCAGCACCAGCGCCAAGAGAGCCACAAGCAGCACAACCAAGCCCAGATCAATTCCGAGGATAGCTGAGACGACAGGACTGGACACGACGTGCAGTTGCGCCAGCAGGTCAATGCCGTAGAACACAAACACGGCCATAGCACAAGCCAGCAGGGAATGCAGTGCCGGTAGCACACATAGTAACGTCACATCGACGAGCGATTGCAGCATAGCAGCTGACGCCGTGCTGCTGCTGGCCAACGCGACGGCACGTACATTGCGCCACTTGACCAGTGCATGAGAGAGAGCAATGCACACGATCTCGATGATGGCGATGGCTGCCAGTGCTGGGAACGCATTACCAAACAGCACACGCGCACGGGTGGCCAGCGCAGCGTGGCACGTGCGCGGCGGAACTGCTTCGAGCGATTCTTCTGGGCACGCCGGGCCTGTACTGCCTTCAAGGACGCTCGCAAAGCCACAACAGCCGTACGTTGCCTGTAGCTCAGCACGGACGCGCTCACTCAGTGCCGCCCACGTGGCTTGTAGGGACTCCGCCGTACTGTTTGGCAGCTCACGCAGGTCTTTAAGTGACCGGTAGGCGACACTCAGCGCCATGGCTTGTGCCACAACCAGCAGCAATGCCAGCGCGACGTACGCACGACGAGCCCACAACGCACCATTCGAACGATAAGCCACGCCCATGCCGAGTAACGATAACGCGACCGTCGCGGCGCCATTGGCCATGAGGACGATACCCGTGACGTGGCCGTAGACGTAGAGCAGTGTTTCGTGCGTGCTGTTGCCGAGCACTAGGAAGAAATCCACGCCGACAAACAGTAACAACACGCCGCAGGCCAGCAGCAGAGCGTTGAAGGCAGTCAACACACGCAGCAGCCACTGGTGGCGCCGGGCCAGGCGCTCGGATGAACCAAACAGTACACGGTCTTCGTCTGGTAGCTCAGTGCCCTGGACATCGTCGACACGCGTGACCACCAGCGCGTCGCTGCTTTCCACGATTGACGACATTGGCGCCGTGGCAGCGTCGGTGACGGCTGACGCTTCGGCCTTTTGCATCGCTTCCTTCTTGAGCTGGCAGTACATCTCGAACGTCTCGAAGAGCACCGGTGACTGTGTGCGGGCATTCAACTCGGCCCATTTGGCGCGGTTGAGACCACGCACGGTCTTGTCTTTGACCTTGCGGTCCTCGACGATATCGGTGCGTTTGCCTACAGCTGTGCCCAGCACGAACAGCCACGCAAGCGAGGCCAACGCAACGATCGGCGTGATCGACGCTGTGTCGTGGCGATACAGGTCGGCGTACAGTGCGTAGAAATCGAGGCGCTCTTCGAGGGTCACCAGCACTTCGAGCTCGCCCAGTTCAGTGCAGTAGCAAACCGTGAAATTCGCCGTACTAGTGGCGTCGTCCTTGAAGCACACATCGTTGTCCCACTGCGCGAGCTCAGTGCTCCATGTTCGACAAGCAGTTGAGAAGTTGGTTTGCTCGATGGCAGAGAGCTGCCGCTGATGTGGTACAGCGACCACCGCGACTGGATGCCACGCCGCTCCTGTGGACGTTGTAGGCACTGTCGCCGTCTCTGTCAGCCGACGCGTTGTGGAATTGGCATTGCGAGCTGCTGCCTCTGCCTGGACAGTGACGCAGACGCTGGAACCAGACAGCACCTCAACCTGGAGTCCATCTGAGTTGGTGCGATCACTCTTGGCTGCCTCAAGGGCTTTCTTTGAGTGTGCTGTGAAGATCAGCGACGACGAGATCGGGAACGACGCGTTGAGCGATGACAATGGGTGCTGCGGTGTCTTGAACAGGAACGCATTGAGGTACAGATTGTTGCTGAGGCACGGCGTGGCCACGTCGGTGAGATTGATGCGGAGGCCGTCCGTCGCCACAGTGAGACGATTGCCAGCGCCAGACACGACCGTGATCTGGTCTGTCTTGAGCGTCGTTGGCTTTTCGTTCGGCAGCAAATCTTGACTGGCAATGGCAGACAGAAACTGCAGCGTTTGGAGCGTCGCCGACCGGGTTGTGCCAGCTTCAGACAGCCGTCGACGTCCTGCTGTGCCATTGCTAGCACTGCCGCTGGTGCTGCTGGGCGTTGGGCCGTCACTGGCAGGACTGATGGCCACCGTCGTCGACAGCGACTTGAGCAACGTGCTGCCCGTGGCATCCAGGAACGCTGCTGGGTCCTGCAGCGTGAGCCCGCTCTGGCTGATACTCGCCGTGAGCGACGTGACTTGGTCGACCCCGCTGCTGTCGAACGCGCCCGGTGACGCCTGCAGCACAGTGTCTACTACCAGCGCTTGTTGTGTCAGGCCTCCAGGTGTGGGCTCCACGACGGCAGCAGCTGATGTGAGCGAAGACAAGATCGCGTCGTTGACGCCACGGACGGAGTCGATCGTCAGCTCGCACTTGGTTCCCATGTACCCGCCATCGCACTGGCATGTGAACGACGCCGTGAGGCACTCACCATGGCCCGAACAGATCGACCCAGCTTCCGCTCCGGGACACGCAGTGTCGCTCACAGCGACATCCGAGGCAGCGGTGAACGCGTTCTGCAAGACCATGGCGGCCGACAAGAGCACCTTGGCCTTCTGAGCATCATCGATCGAGTCGAGGGTGCTGTTAGCACCTACCAAGCTGGACACAAATGCCACAGGCTGTGACTTGGCGGCCTCGGGCATCATGACTTCGATCGTCGCAAACGCGACGGCGGAGCTCCCCAAGTTGTCCGTGATGAACGCGACGAGCGTGACGTTCTCACTGTCGCTCATGCCCTCGGGCGGCAGCATGCTAGCTGTGGCACTGGGCTGCATCTGTTCTGGGACTAGCGGCGTAACGAGCTTTTTCAGCAAAACAACGTCCGAAAGACTGCCATTCCCGGAGGCCAGCTCGTCTAGCGCCGACTGCGACAGCACGCCGAACGCGTACGTGAGCGGCAAGTCGCTCACATCGTCGGTCCAGTCAACGCATTCGAGCTGGAACGCGTCGTCGATGGCGTAGCCCAACTCCGGCTTGGCAAAAAACTGTCCCGAGGACGGCGGCGAATTGACGACCACGTCGATGGTGCCGAACCCCGAGTTGCCATTGATGTCGGTTGCGATCAAGCGGAACGTGTACGTCAAGCCCGCCGTGAGCACGTTCTTGACCAGCACGTTGTTGATACTGGTGAGTGGCAACGCCATGTACGCGCTCGTGTTGACCTTCGATGTGGCGTCGGGCAACACGAGATCGCCGGCATCTTCGACCCATCGCACAGTGTACGGGTACGCCGACTTGACATCGGTATTGAGCGCTACTCGACTCGACGGCACGACTTTGCTTGAGAGAGCGACTGTGTGCACCTCGGGAACGCTACCTTCGAGCGTCCAGATCATTCCGCTGGCGCTAGCGCTTCGTACTCGGCCAGTCGAAGCTGAAACTTTGGAGACGGTCACTGTGAACTGGAGCGTGCGCTTGGGGCGTAGGCTGTACGGAGGTAGACTGAGGGCAGCGCTAGCCATCTGACTGAGATCTAGTGGCACGTCTTTGTCGAATACCGAGCCGTTGAAGCACGTGTGCGAGCCATTGCTGCTTGTCAGGTCCTCGCACGCCCAAGCAAAGCGCATGCCATCAGTTGTGGCGTCCGGATCGACCGATGCGGCTGCGCTGAGCAACAATGTGTCTTTGGTTCCCACAGCTCGGTTGGTGCCGGCGAGCGCAGCGCTCAACGGACTAGCCAGTACGCTCACCAACACGCTCGTCGTGCTGTTGGCTGAAATGACGTTGCTGAGCATGTACGCCTCGACGTTGAAGCAGTAGACTTGCTCCGGAGCTAGCGCCGGACGAGCGACTCGAAACACGCGCGGGTCTCTCGCCGTGTTGGTGGCGTTGAGGACAGCAGGAGTGAAATCTGAGCCATTCGAGACAGTGAAGACTGACCAGCGGTATCCGACCTTGGTTCCCAACACCTCAGGGCAGCTGACGATCGCATTGACCTGCATTTCGAGTGGATCACCTACGCGTGTGATTTGCCGTGTAGAGTCGCCGAGGACGAACACACTGGGACCAGGCAGCGTCTGGATTGCCACGGTCTTAATCGTGGCCGTGCGCTGCGCGAACGCATTGCTAAGCGCCAGCCCCACCATGTAAGTCGCCCCGGGCTCCACCAGACTCGTGTTGACCTGGATCCGCAGCGACTGATTGCCCACCGCAGCTTGCGCCAACGACCGCAAGTAACACGTAGCTCGCAGCTGGGCCATGCTCTGCAAGAAGCTCAGCCCACCGGCAACTTCGGCCTTGGACAGCAATGTCGATGACTTGCCACGTTGCCAGTCGGCCTGGTACTTGAAACACAGCGCCGTGACGCTGGCGTAGATGGACGTAGCTCGCGTGAATGGGTCGTCGGTGCTGTTGGAGACGAATGCCTGCGGCAGTAGCGCCCACTGCACCTGCTGGAATGGACGGCCGCCGCCGCCAGAAGACAACGTACCGTCGAGCGAGAACGCCCCGCAGCTGCCGACGTTCTCAGGAGCTGTTAGCACGACCTTCGGTGTCACGATGTTACTCGGCAGTGCGACCGCGACGCTGGCCTGCGTGTACGCGCGACTCGTGGCTCTCGCTCGAATCACCGTGTCGGATTGACACACCTGGTGGTCGAACACGGTGCAATCGTTGAGCGTGAGCACGTCGCCGACCGTGATGGTGGCACCGGCGCCCAGTTCTATCCGGAGCTGCGTAAAGTCGAGCCAGTAGCAGTACGCTGCGCGACCGAGCGAGTACTTTGCACGCGCGAACGTGAACACAAAGTCGCATGAGAACGACTTGTAGCGCACAGTATAGAGCGTGGCAGCGGTGGACTTGCCCGTGGTGGCTGCTGCTGCCGCGGTCTTGGGGCGCACACTCATCGTCGCTGCGTGGAAGACGGACGAGTCGAACTGAACGGTGAGGCGCGTGCTGGCACTGTCCATCATGGCGGAAATCGGGACCGGCGGTGCGATGGACTCGCGGTCGTTGATGAGTGCTCGCAGGGGCACGACACCGATGGTGCGGTTGGAGATGTTGTAGTGCCAATCACGGCTCAACACGCTGTGCTGGATCGACGACGACTGCGTGGCGTCTTCTGGAATGCGGTCGTCGATACCAAACACCGCCACTCGACGAGGCTGAAACCAGTTGAGCGGCGTGAACACGAGCTGGATGCTGCCGGGAGTGCTGCTCGTGAGGCTTGTCGATGCGCTAGGGCCATACACGACGCCGACTTGGGCTTGGCGCACAACCGACAGGTCGTCTTGGTTCACGATCCGCTCGATTGTGGGCGTGATGGTGAACTGCACGGTGTCCCACGGCTCCGAGTTGAGCACGACCTGGTAAGAGTCGTTGAAGCCGCCTTCCGCCACTTGGAGCTTGGTAGACGTCACCGCCATCGTGATGTTCACGAACGACAGATCGTTGTCGGCGATATAGAGCGTCAGGTCACCGCTGGTCGATGGGTACTTGCTCACCTGGTACAGCGCGTCGAGACTCGTGGACGCGTGCGAGATCCACGTCGTGTGCACGTCTGGTTCGTCCAGAGCATCGTCAAAGGCCTGGAACGATACGTTCTGCCACGTGCTCCAGTTCTGTAGGCCGAAGTACAGCGCCCTCGTCAGCACGGTCGCGTTGCACAGGCGTTCGCCTGACAGAGACCGCGTGTAGCAATCATGCGAGGCGTTTGGACGCACTTGAACTGGCAGCCACGGCTCGGTCGTGAGGCGGACGCCGTACGTGTACACGGCTGCGCCCTCCGCGACTTGCATCGAGCTGGCTGACAGTGCCAACCCGGACACATCGTTGTCGCCGATGCGCACCACGACGCGAGTGAGGTTCTCCAGGTTCTGATAGATGACATCATTGGACGAGATGGCGTGCACCATCGTGCTCCGCGAGTCGAGCGGATCTTGCGTGAAGTCGTCGACAGCCGAGACCGTCACTGTTTGTGGCACGTTCCAGTCGCGCCAGGTGAAGCGGAGCCGTGTCGGTGTCGCGACCGCAAAGTTGCCGCGTGTAGCGATGTTGGTGATCGTGACCGAGACCTTCGCGAACGGTTCGGTGGCCAGCACAACGTTGTACGTGTCGTTCGCGCCGCCTTCGACCACGTCCACGGTCGTCTTGTACACGAGCAGTGCCGACACGTCGTTGTCAAGCACCGACACGTTGATACTGGGCACAGGCAGTTTGTGATACTTTGGGTCTCCGCTGTACGCCATGTGAGAGATGCCCGTGGCGTGCACGTTGTCTTCATCCAGACTGTCGTCGGTCGCGAGCACGATAACCTTTTGAGGAATGTCCCAGTTGCGCGGGGTGAACACGAACTCGCTCGTAGGCAGTGTCAGGTTGCACAGTCCGAAGCGATAGCACTGCGTGTTCTGGTTGTCCAGCCACGGCAACACGACGATCTTGACCGACGCGGTCGGCTCCGACGCCAACTGCAGGTAGTACGCGGCCGTCAACGTGCCGTCCTCGCTCACTTGCAAGTACTTCTCCGAGACTTTGACTTCGGACACGTCGTCGCTTTCGACTTCGACCACCACGTCTCGCAGCGGCATCAACGCGTAGATGAGGTCGTCGGTGAACGTCGAGTGTGTCACGTTCGAGAACGTGAGGTTGCCCCACTTGGGTGTGCGCTCGTCCAGGTGGTCGTCGTTGGCACGCAGCTGCACACGTTGTGGGTGGCACCAGTTCTCCGGTGTGAACACGATCCACGGGTTGGTCACAGTGTAGTTGCACAGATACCGCTCGTTGCTCGTCGTGTTGGCGAGGTCGTAGACGCAGAAGCCACGCAATCCGAACTTGTCAGTTGGGTCTTTGACGAAGCGTGCAGTTGGGATCGCGCCACAGCGAGGCGCGCCGATGAGATCAAACTCGGATGGCACTTGGAGCGGCTCCACTTCCTGCGTCACGAGCGATGTGTTGATCCAGATCGACAAGTTGCCGAAGCGCACGTAGTCTTCAATGGCCCACTCGAGGCGCCACGCGTGGCCGCCGTCCGGGTACGGACCGTCGCGATACACACGCACGCCTTTGTCAAACTTGATGCCGCGGCTGAGCCCGGTCTCGGGACTGAACTCGCGCTCCCGGTTCGAACGCACAAAGGGCAGTGCCTCAATGGCCTGGTCCATGCCGGCGGCCGTCACGTTCACAGGCAGATGCCAGGTCGTGCCCGTGTGCGTAATGTTGGTTTCCTGGTCGAGAAGCTCGAGCGTGAGAGAGAACTTGCCGCCAATGTACGTGCCGTTGGCGATCGTCGCGGCGCTGATGGCCGCACCAGCGCCCGTCAAGGCGCCTGTCACGGTCATGGGCGGCAGGTCACCGAGACTGCCTTTGAAGCTCACGTCCCACGTGTAGCCGCGACAGATGGCAAAGTCATCACAATCGAGGTCAGTGCGAGTGACGACCGGAATGGCCGTGAGCCCGAGGCTTGCAATGGCGGCTGCCAGGCCAGACGTACTCGCGTTGAATGGAATCGGTGGCGTCGTTTTTGTTGGCAGTGTCATCGTGTACACCTGCTTGGTGCGAGCGTCTTGCTTTTTAAATCGTCCGCCCATTGAGAGTGAGAACGTTCCACCCAGCTCAACAGCATCACGCACGGCCTGCACCTGCACGCCGACACCGCTGCCTGTGAGGTTGATGTTCTTGAGTTGCAGCGTTGGGATGTTGCCGTGGTTGCCCACGAATTCAATGTTCCACTCGGCCGCACCTTCGGGCGTCAGCTGCTTGCGCGTGACTGACACGTTGCCGCCAATTCCATCCAGGGATTCCAGAGCGTCCGCCATGTCCTGGTCTGTGGCATTCCACGCCACAGCTGTCGTGTTGTAGACTGAAGTTTTGTTGTAGGGACTGAAGTATCGGATCTGAAAGAAGCCTGCTAGCAAGACGGGCTTCCGCGCGACCAGTACTTGTACTTTGGGCGATGTGGTGGACGCAGGAGCACGAACGAGGGCAGCTCCGTCAGCGACCAGGGCACGGTACGCGTCGACACTGTTGAACGTCACGCGGAACTCGACGCCGTAGGTGTCAACCAGTGGCAGGCGACTGACTGCGACGGTATAGACCGAGTCGAGATCCCGCAGCGAGCCTTCCAAGTCCGCTGCAGCCGACGCAAATGGCAGAACAATCGGATTCTCTGGTCCATACTGGACGCTGAACGATCCAGTTGGCGTCGCGCCAGGCACAACCTGCGTCACAGACAATAAACCATCGAACGGCATGTCGACTGTGACGGAGAGCAGTGGGAACTTGGCTGAAGCGCTCAAGAGACGAACAAACGACACCGTCCAGCTATAGCCGCCCGTGTCGTACTGAAGTGTTCGCGAGACGCGAACGCTCTTGTTGCCACCGATGAGCGTGTTGAGCGCTGTTTCCACAGCCGTCGCGCTGGCAAAGCCATCAATTGGGTCGGTACGTGTCTTGCGATCCGACAGTCCTAGTCGGAATGTCTTGCCGTATGCAACCGTCTGACTGACGGCGTTGGCCGATGAGAATCGTTGCTTGAACGCACTGCTGAACGCGAAGTCGACGCGCTGTGCCTCAGGAACGAAGCCGCCCGTAAACTGCACGCGAAAAATTTGATCTGCATGGTCCGAGAACGTGTAAATGCGCTGCACTTCGGTCACCGTCGGCAGTGTCATCTGCAGTCGCTGTATCTCTTGCGTGGCGGTAGTGCCGAGGCGAACGAGACTCACGCTTTGTTGCCGTGGTAATCCGCACGTGACTTCGTCGAAGTGGTAGCCACAGCTACGGTAGCAAGCGCCGTTGGCTTCGTTGCTCATGGCGATCGTCACGTTTGCCCATGGCTCCGTCTTGAGCGACAGCTCGTACGACCCGTTCACCGACAAGTTAAAGAGCGACACGGGTGGTGCTTTCTCTGCCAGCGCAACGAACGTCGTCGAGTATAGCACGTCAGACACGTCGTTGTCTTCGATGCCGACCGTGATGGACGGTAGCACCAGCGCGTTGTAGATCGGATCGGCACTGACGGATGTCGCCGTGATCGTTGTCCGATGCAGGTCCGCTTCATCCAATTGATCGTCCACAGCCAACACGCGGACGGTTTGAGGCTTGCTCCAGTTGGACGTGCCAAAGACCAACACGGACGGCACCACCGTGACGTTGCACAGCAGTTGGCCGTCACCGCTCTGGCATGCCTGGGCTGCTATGTCACTCGAGGAACTCGCTGCTGGACACAGTGACGGAGCGGTAAAGCAAGATCGGTAGCAGTCTGTCGAGCCATTCAGATCGATACGGACGGCGCTTGTTGGCTCCGACAGCAACACGATCTGGTAATCGTTGGCCTTGCCATCTTCCGATACCATCAACGTCGTCGTCGAGAATTGAATGCCGGGCACTGTCAGGTCCTGAATAGCCACGGGAAGTGGTGGTGGATCGTTCACAGCATCGTCGTAGTTTGCAGTCACAACGACACCGTCGTGGACGTCCTGTGTCGTCCAATTCGTGCAGAGGCTTTTCCAGGATCCCTCGAGATCTGGATCCACTGGAACTTGGAGCATGAACACATCGATGTCGTGGTTGTGCAGTTCGCTAGTCAGTTGATCCATGTCGTGAGTGGCATTGTCAGTTATGACAAAGGCCGTCGCCTGGGTGACGTGCATACTCGTCGCGTGGTGGTCAATCCAATCAATTTGAGCACCTTCATATAGCTGGTCGTTCGTTGCCAGAACGTGCACAACCTGTGGATCACGCCAGTTGTCGGGCTGGAACTCGAGCGTGGACGGCACGACCGTGAGGTTGCAAAGATCAAAGCGGTAGCAGAAGCGGTCGCTGCTCAAGTCGACAACTACCGGCGTTAATGGCTTGGAGCGGAGCTGCACAGTGTAGCTGCAGTGCGCGTGGGCGCGTTTCAGGTCCGCTGCGCCGTCGAAGAAGTCGTGAAAGTGATCCAATACCGACGCAGCTGATAGGGGCTGCACATACCAGGCCACTGACGTTACTTTGCCGACAAACCCAGTGCCAGCAGTTGGCGAGAACTTGCCGAACTGCAACGTCTTGTTACGAGTACTTAAAGGCGCCACCCGGCAGAGCGCTGTATTGGTTCGTTCAGTGACCAGATTGCCATCCGTCTGGAAACGCGTTGACAGAGTGACACTAGCACTGGCTGGGTCGTACGTCACGACGAAATGGATCCACGAACCCGCGTTACCTGCAGGCAACGGCGTTGGCAGTTCCGTCGTGCATTCTTCCAGCAGCACCGGATCGCGTAGTGTGAACAACGCATTGCCAGACACTCCATCAAGTACCACGCTGGCGATCACGGCCGCATCCGTCGGAGCCGACGTCAGCGTCGCCACCGTCGTCTTGGCACCAGAAATCCACGGATCCATGCTAAACCAGACCCAGAACTCCAGCGAGAAGCCACTCATGATCGGCTGCAGTGCCACCGTGTTCGAGTAGAACGTGTCTTCTTTGCTGTCGTCAATCGTGAGTACGAGAGAGCTGTCGACCGTTGACAGAGCCATCGAACGCGTCCAGCGTGTCTTCCTCGGCGCAATCGGCTCTGGAGCAACGGTCGTGAACGACCAGAGCTGCGCTGGTGTGTCCCGGATGACTAGCGCTCGGTGCTCCTGCTGCAGCAGCGGTAGACGACTTGCAGGCAGTAACTCGACCTTGCCCAATCCAACGATATCCACAAAATCAGCAAGCACCAGTGACGATGACGAGGCTGCGCCATCGGTCCACAGCTGCGAGTTGCACGCTGTTGCGCGGCAGGTAAAACGCTGACATAACGCTGGCTTTGTCGCCAGCAAACTGCCGACGGCATCGAGTTCACAGGTGCCGGTGCTGGTGGCCATGGCGGTGGCGTTGGCCTTGACTTTGGTCACGTTGCACACGGGAGCACCGTGAGCAGCGATGGAGATTGAGTGCGGTGCTTGGACGGTTGCTCCGCAAGCGGTGACGGTCGTGCCTAGCTCAATCAGCCCCACGGCAGTCGGCTTTAGCAGGTCCAGCACGACCCATTCGTGATAAGATGCTGCGGCAGCGATGTAGCAAAGGCCACCAGTAGCAGTCACCAGTGCTGCGGCTGACCCCGCACCCGCCAGCTGTGCCTGAGAGCTCGTACTGTGGATTTTGAACGGGATCGTCGCCGTCTGTGCTGAGTCTGTCGGGGGGTACAGCTGTAGCTTCGAGAGCGCAAGCGGTGTCTCGCCCGTGCCATAGAGATCGAGCAGGAGATACCGCGGCGTCACTGCTGGATTCCAGCGCCGGACGTCTACTTCGTTCAGCATCAGCACAGCCGAGCCACGCTTCTGCACCGTCACGTAGCGACCTTTGACAAACGCGCCGTTCCACGTCACCGATGTGATGCCTCCCGCACATGAGAACGATAGCGTCTGGTTAGCAACGACCGTTGTCGTCGGTTCATCAAGAGGTTTGGTCGAAATGAAGACGTCGAACGACTGCAGGAATGGGTCTTGCAATAGCAGCAACGGATCGGTCATTGCGTACCTGTACAGCGATCCTGCCCACGTTGGAACGGCCGAGCTCATGCCGGCGCTACCACAGTAGCCACGACCACGCTCACCGACGTACGGATAGAGCGTGATCGATCGGATCGGCACCGTTGCGCCAAGATCCACTTCCCACCATGGTGACGCTTCGAAACGTGTTCGTGTACTGCGCGCCTCGGGTCCAGCTCCTGCAGCTGGGGTCCCGTTGGTCGTGTGCAGAACTAGCTCGTCCCACGGCTCCGCCCTCAGGCCGTCAACACCAAGCGCTGCCACGGCGTAGTCCGGGTCCGTACTGCTCTGTCTTGTCGGCATTCCGCGAGCGAGATTTTCCTGCAGCGACTGGCGCGTCGTGTGCTGGATTCGCCACGCGTTTCGCACGGATCGAGACGTCCAATCCGCTTTGGCTCGCGGGCGCAGGCTCTGCTGGTTTGCTGTAGTCGCAACAGGCACAAACGAGTCGTAGATCTCGACCTCAGACAACGCCAATGACCCGTTGCCTTCGAGGTAGATGCGCACACTGCCAGCGCCAGCATCGACCTGCCACAGCACGATCCGCCGCCGAACTAGCGTCCGGAACGTCTTGGGACACGCTTGTGGACAACCATAGCGACGAGCCTCCTCCAGCGACAACGGCTTCCCCTGGAAGGGCTGGAGTGCGGCAATGATAGTGATGTTGAGTGCCTCGTAGTCCTCTGTTGCCATGGAAGCCATCGATGGCGCCAAGAACACAGCAACGGCACCAATCCTCTGGACTCGGCTGAGCGTGGTCTCCCACCACGGCTGCCACTCGGATTGCGTTGCTGCTGCTACCGAGCCCGCGCCAGCGCGAACGCCGTCAATGGCGCGACTCGCAGGCGTTGTATCTTGCAACGTGGAGCTCTGCGCCGTCGTTGCGTTCGATTGCGTTAGAGAGCGAAAGCTGTAGCCAAACTGCAGCATCGGTCGCAAGCGGCGTTCAAACGCCGAAGAGCACAACTGCGTGCTGCCACCGCGGGAGCCATCGGCTGCGTTGGCTTCTAGCACGTCCATGCGGAGGGCAACCACTGAGAGACCAAGCGGCAGCACTTGCTGGATCAGCGGTGTGAGGTCAAGGTCCACGTAGCGGGCGCGCTCGACCGACGTCGACAATTCGAGCCTTGGATTTGCTAGATAGGAGAGCTCAGTCGGAGTGTCTGCGCCCGAGCTCACGCCGACACGCGTCCACTTGCTGGTGACGACCGACACTCGCAGGCGATACGTCTTGGCAAAGTAGTTGCTTTGGGCGTTGTCGTTTGCAGCCTGATCGCTATCGACGCTGGCACTGGCGTTGACGACTTTAAACGGTGTCTGCTGCAACCGCAGCTTCGCAAACCGGAACGCTAGACCCGTGTCTCCAGCGTGTACCGTCGGGAGATGGAATTTGAACAGCGTCGTCGCGTTGGTCGCCAGTACCAGCACGTTTTTTAGCGCTGTAGTGAGACCGTTACTCGACGAGGACGAGAGCGACACATCGCTGAAAGCTAGGGCGTTGATGTAGTCGCCAAGCCAGTCCATGTCATCTTCGTGCTCCTTGAGCTGTAGGCGGCGGTTTGGTTGAGGAATGACAGCGTCCACAGCTGCAGTGTCGTCGTCTTCGACAACCACGTTGACGCGTGTGTGCATCGGGCAATGCAAGATGTCCGGGGCAGCGTTGTACGCAATCGTCATGTCTCCCCAGTCGCCAAAATGCATCAACGCGCCCGACGCGAACGAGTGCTGGAACCAGAACGCGGTGGTGTTGCCGTAGCCGTTGCCACGGCTTTCCACGACGTGCGTGAGCGTCACGTTCAACGCCGGGAGCTCGGCTACAAGGTCATTCACCGCTGTGACAATGACTGTCTGCGGCACATACCAGTTGGTGGCCGTGAACGTCACAAACGACGGAGACACCTGGACTTGGGCATTGCCGACGATACCGATACTGAGGTTGAGGGCTGAGCCAGCGCTGGTGTCGTACATCAACGGAGCCAACACCGTGAACTCGCTCCAGAAGCCACAAGCGTCGGTGCCTGGCACTTGACAGAAGGACCGCAACGGCTTCAACGGGCCATTTGATGGGGGTGCATTCAGCACCAAAGTGTACGTGTCCGAGGCACCGATGCTGCTGGCGTTTGCTTGCTCGTGAACTCGCAGTGATTGCTTGGACAGCGTCACGCCGGCGTCGTTGTCCCACGTGCTGACACTCACGCGACTGGACGGCTGGAAAGTGCCTGCGCCGCAGTTCCACAGGTGCCGAGCAGAGACGACTCCGTCAAACATATCCAGTGCTGTGGCCATCACCTCCTGCACGCGACCTTGAGGCCAGTCGTCTAGCATCCAGGCGTGCGACTCGAGTCGTTCGACCGCAGTGCAGAGAAGACGGAGCGATGCGCGGTAGCTCTGCTGGACTGCGGCGGCTTCCTCGACGTTGAGCAACCCAAGCAAACTGAGCACGAACCCACGGAGCTCCGGTGTCGGTTGCTTAAAGTCAAAGACGGCCGTCAGGTTGGACTCGTTCAGGCGAACTTGGTCCAACGCCGTGTCGTCCAGCACGCTGCGCAGGCCGCTGTAGTCGCTGGGGAACGTTGCAGGCAACACAGCTAGCAATTGGGTGCCCACGCCGAACTGCGGTGGCACGGAGGATGCAGTGCTCGAGACGTTGGACACGCACGTGCCGTTACCGAGCGTCGATCTGCAATCGCTGGCAATGTCACACACACGTAGTATGTTGCTATCGGGTTGGTCGACGTCGAGGCAGACGCTGGTGATTGGGTCGCAATTGACGACGTCAAAGCACTGCGGCCGCCGCGTGTTGTAGCGAAAGTCTCGGCTTTCGCTATAGTGGATCACTTCGCCGCCGTAATGTAGGCCGCCGTACTCGACTTCGGACCACGTGTCGTCGACCGCAGACACGTGCACCACTTGCGACACGTTCCACGACGTGGCATCGAACAGCAGCATATTCGGTGCAATCGCGGTCTGCAGCGGCCGCAGCGGCTGAATGTGCACGACCACAGGATGCCACGGCTGCGATGTGAGTCTCACGGCGTAGCTGTCGTTGAGGCCACCTTCGCCCACGTAGAGGTGGCGCCGCGAGATGGTAATGCTGGCCGCGTCGTTGTCCTGGATCCGCATCGGCATGGTGCTGCCCAGCACGAACGGCGTCTCGGCACCGTTGTAGTTCGGGTCCTTGCTAGTGCTGCTGTGCGCGATGACGGCAAAGTGCGAGCCTTCAGCCAGATTGTCGTCCACGGCACGAACACGCACGAGTTGTTCAATGTTCCAGTTGCTTGGTGTGAAGCGCAGCGTGCGGTTGGTTGTGATCGACAACTGGTTCAGAGGCGCGCCGAACGGGTCCCTGCCAGGCACGACACGAGCCTTGACGACAACGTCGTGGAGTGGCTGGCGATTGAGCACGACGGCGTACTCGCCTCCTTGGCCGCCTTCGCGCGTCCGAACGCGTCGCGGGGATAGCGTGATGCCGCCATCCATCGTGTAGTCCAGCAGGTCTCCTTGAAGGTTGTAGCTCGCAGCAAAGCGATACGTGCGTCCTCGCATACCACGGCGCATTTGCGCGTCCATCAACTGTGGCTCAAGTGGTGAGAGGGGCTGTCGCGTCTCCATCACTTCGCGCACGTCCATTTCAACAGTAGTGTTGATCTGCTGCGCTGTGCAGATGCCAGTCAACAAGACCGTGCGGAACGACGCCTCGAGCACAACGCCGTAGCCGTAGTCGTTTGCTGTGGTTCCAAACTGTCGAATCCAGTCCTTCGTGCCGTCCAACGACATCTTGATCAGCACAACGTCACGGCCGCCGTAGTGGCCAAACGAGTTGAGCACGTGCGCGCCTTCGTCCATGTAGCCCCACGTCGTGCCCACGACCAGCAACACGGGTTCGGCCAGCACCGAGTCGTTGAGCACTGTCACGAAGTTGGCTGCATCCGTGTCTGCAGACCCGAACTCGCGGGTCCACGCCACCGAACCATTTGCTCCAATGCAGCCGACAAAGATATTGGACGGCAAAGACGCGCTGTCAGCCGTCACGGCCCCCACAAAGTACTTGTTCCCATCGCTGTCCTCGGCGCCTTTGCCCATGATCTGCACCGTTGTGTGGTCAGGGAGCTGCCAGTCGAACGGGGCGTCGTCTTGTTGAGCCTCAACACCACCAATCCACAACAGCGCCACGGCCGTCACGGCGTACACGGTCAACAGCGCTCTCGCGCATCGCAACCGCGACATGGTGCTGCTCGCGGCGTCGACGATCGCTGCACTACCGTTGCCGGGCGAGGGCGACAGCACGCGTTCCGCAGAGCGAGCGGACCCCAAAGGTCGCGCCTTTTGACGCTACTCGTGCTCGATCTGCGACGTGTGAAGTATCGCGTACTGTATTGCTCCGAGGTCTGTCAGTTCCTCTCCACTGCTATCTCTCACTTTCATCTCAACACAATGCATCTTCGTCGTCGTCTTCACTGCCAGCAAAGTCCACCTCAAATGTGCCGTCTTCGACCGCGTTTGTCAGTTCGCTGAGCCCTGTGAGGTCTTCCAGGTATGACAACTGGTTGCATGCGTTCTGCAACAGGCCGAACGCGTCCTTGTCGTACGCGTCCAAGACCGGTGCACTGCACGCAATGCACTTGTTGAAATGCTCGCCCTTGACCACCACGCTGTTGAATCCGTTGAGAAATCCACGCAGTTGGTGTGGTACAAAAGCTAGCGCCTGCGCTGTGTCGGTGGGAGGCTCAGCGGACACGTGGCCACCGTCTTTTGAGTGCAACACCGCGACCAACAGCTCAACTGCGGTGGCGGACGCGATTGGTGCGAGTCCAGGACGCGTGACCGTGCACATTTGATCGAGCGTTCGGTCTTTCAGGGAATCACGGGGACTCACGACGTCGTTGCAGAAGTAGCATCCCAGTTCAGCTGCACGGCTGTCGGCGCGATGTGGGACGCCGTGGCGCATGACCAAGTAGCTATCAAAGCCCAATGCAGCGTTGATCAGCACCTTCTCTTTGGCGGCGCAAATGACCGTTGGAAGCCATCGACTTTCGCGTGAATCGGTGCCGAGAAACACGACGTCGTGGCCTTCAATCAGCTCTTCGAGCTTGGTGAGACGAGCTCGTGCATCGTCCAGGAGCTGCTGGTTACTCAGCGCGTGGCCGGCCATTGGAATTGACAGCTCCACAGCGTCAGACTGAACAAGCGGGAAGACGCGCTTGAGCGCTTTGGCGGCACATTCGGCCTTGGGTTTCCCGCAGTCGGCGAACTCGAATAGCGGTTGTCGCACAGGGTTGGAGTGGCTCACGGTCGAGTTATCAACAAGCGTGATGTGGCGGAACCCCCACGATAGCAAGCAGCGTGCGGTGTAGCAGCCGAGCGTTCCAGCGCCGAGAAGCAAGCACTTGGTGGTGGCTAGCTTGTCGAGGTTGAGCGTGGGCAACTGGCGCCACATCATGAGCTTGAGGTTCAGGTCGACCGACTGCTCTGCGAGACGCAGAGGATCGAGGATACTGCCGAGCTCCATGATGCGGGGCCCCAGCTTGCCGCGGGCATTGGCTTCCCAGCCGACAATCTTGACGTTGTCTGTAACTGCGAGTGTGCTGTGTGAGGCCGTGCGCTGTACTTCAAACACGAGCGATTGCTTCCATTGTAACTCGCTCAGATGTTCCAGTTGGTCGGGCGTGTGCTCGCGGAACGAAAGCAACTTGAGCGGTCGATCAGACGGGATTTTAGCGTCAGGCAGTGCCGCCAGCAGCGCGAGATAGTTGCGCATTGGCCAGCCAGGATTTGTTGCCAGCGCGCACGGGTCGACAAACCCAAACAGCGTGTCCTTCACGTCACTCGGACGGACGTCCTTGCTCCAATCCTGCCAGGTCAGCACGCGAGCACAAGCCCCCACTTCGCTTTGGTCTTGGTCTTGTTGCTGCAGCAGTTCGACAACAAAATAGGACGGAAAGTTGGTCAAGCGAGCAGCACTTGTACCGTCGCAGCCAGCCTGGCGCAGGTGGAACAGCCCATGGATGACCGCGCTACGCTCAGCGGCCGAGAGCACACTGACGACCGCAACGGGAGTTCGCGCGACAAATGGCTCATTCGGCACAACAGCAGGGAAGCCGAACCAATAGAGGAACGTGTGCTTCTTCAGGTCCGCAAAAGTGCACAACACGAACGCGTTGAGCGCGTCCAGGCCACCTTGACCACCGCTTCGCACCGTGTGCACCACCTGACACCAAGCAACTGGAGCAGTGAGCACACCTGAAAGCACGTGCGTACGCCATGCTCAAAACGCCGAGCACACCTTCTCTGCTGTTTGATTCAGCAGCGCCTGCTTATCCAGCGTCTTGAATGCCTGGAGAGCCACACAGTCAGTCTTCATGGGCACGATTTATCAATGCATCGGATTCACACACGCACGCACCTCCAGTGTGTTGGTGTTGACGAGTAAGCCTGGCGCCTTCCACTCGTAGCGCTCTCGATCCACCGACCTGGTGGGTGGGTGATCCACACACACACACACACACATATAGCCATATCACATACAAAATCACCGCATCATGACCGTGAACGAGCATAAGAAGACGCACCTGGCCGTCTCCGAGGCGAACGAGCTGTCGTCCACGCACAAACGCGCAGGAACAGACGCGGATCGTCCCGGACAGAAGTACGCTACGAGCGGCTGCGGCATCCACAGCACACCCAAACACACAGTGACGTCAATGAGCACTCCACGGCATCGCCAAACACGCGCCCACGGCCACGCACCTGCGCCTGGTCGTTCAGCTGGAACTTGTCGAGCTTGAGCGTCGCCAGACGCTGCCAGAACGACACATCGGGCGCGCTGCTCCAGGGCTGGAACTTGAGCACGTGCCAGCCCGCATCTCTATCGCCCGCCGGCGTCGCCATCGTCTTCAAGGGAAGAATCCCACGATAGTGGCTGTGGCACGCAATTGTGTCATGTGGTGTGGACGACACTAATCATGGCACTATTCGTCACTGGCGACAGTGAAACTTCGATTTCTTGGGCAGTGCACGGCCGGCTGCTGTTCACCCCTTCCCCAGCAATTGCGTGCGCCGTCCTATTCAGTGAATGCAGCAATCCACGAACAACGCCATGATGGCATGCATACTGCTAGCTTTCACCGCGCATGTCGACCCACACACAACAGTGCTGTGGCCGTGGTTTCACCAGTCCCTCCGTCAGCGCAATACTGGCCATGGGCGCTCGTGCGGACAGGATGTGACTGGCATGTCCCAATCTTCGGCTGACGTTGAACCAAAGGATAGCCCTATCCCTGATGCCATCCTCTTGCCCCTCCCATTGGTCAAAAGCTGCTGTGGCGTGGATTCGCGCGCTCTGATTGGCCACTCGCCACGCTGACGCGAGCCGTGGCTGTCGGCATTCGATCTCGGGAACGCCAAGGCCGGGCCATCATGGCCCATGGCCCCAGCATGGGGCGAGGCCGTCGAAGCTCGCGCTGGGCCATGCCATTCCGCCATTTGCTCGTCGCTGCCCATTGGAAGCTTGCCCAGGAATGTTCGCCGTCGTTTCCGTCCGTTCGGCTGTGCTCGCGCTCGCGGCGTTGGTGGCGCTGCACGGCGCCCCCGCCACCGCCGACAAGGTGTGCACGCGCACCTGGCGCGACCGTGAGCACCTGCACCCAGACAAGCACGCGCTGCCGGCGGCCACGGCCGAGCAGATCGCCGAGATGGAGGAGCTGCCAAGCAAGTTCGATTGGTGCGAGAAGGGCCTGTGCACGGCGTCGTGGAACCAGCACATTCCGCAGTACTGCGGCTCGTGCTTCGCGCACGGCTCGCTCTCGAGCGCGCAGGATCGCATCAAGATCATGAACCACGCCAAGGGCTACAAGGGCCCAGACGTCATGCTCGGTCGCCAGACATTCCTCAACTGCGCCCCAGCGCACGGCCTCTCGAACGGCTGCGGCGGTGGCGAGCCAGCGGACGTGTACGAGTTCATGGCGCACTACGGCCTGCCAGACGAGACGTGTCTGCCGTACAATGCCACGGACCACACCAAATTCGTCAACTCGAACCAGACGTGCTCACCGGAGGGCTACTGCATGAACTGCATGCACACGCCAGAGAGCCCAGACACGCCCGTGTGCTTCCCAGTGAAGAAGGTGGTCCGCTACCGCGCCAAGTCGTACGGCCGCATCTCGGGCGAGCACGCCATGATGAAGGAGCTGCTCAACGGCCCGATCACGTGCGGCGTCGGCTGCAGCGACGAGTTCACGTGGAACTACACGGCCGGCATCTTCCACGACAAGACCAACTTCACCGACATTGACCACGACGTCGAAATCGTCGGCTGGGGCGAGGAAGACGGAGTCAAGTTCTGGCGCGTGCGCAACTCGTGGGGCACGTACTGGGGCGAGAACGGCTTCTTCCGCATTGTCCGCGGCATCAACAACCTGGCCATCGAACAGGACTGCCACTACGTCGTGCCAGACATCAGCGAGGAAGACCTGGTCTTCACCGAGCGTCCGATCTACGGCGGCTCGCACTGGGGCATCAAGCCATTCAACCTCACGGCTGCCGCTGCCATCAACATCACCGTCGAGTCGACCGACGACGTTGCGTACAGCTCACTGGCGCTCGAGTCGCACGAGCTGCCAGATCCTAAGGACGACACGATCACGCTCGAGTCGCTCACCAACAACGCCGCGCTCCGCGCCGAGGAGGAGAAGCCAGCGGCCGGCATGCCAGTCATGGTGCTGCTCGTGGCGTTCTCGGCCATCGGCGGTGTCGTCGGCTTCACCGTCGCGCGTGCCACCCGCACCCACAGCTACGCGCCAATTAACTAGACGCTCTTTCGCTGACGCGTTGTGGTCTCCTGCCGTCACTACAGTAGAGTTCATCAACATAAATGCACTTTTGAATCAAATGGTCCAGGCACTGACTGGACTGTGCTGACAAATGCAGAATCTATCCCACAGTCCATACGTTTCCACCCCTAGAAGACGACAAGCGAGCAGTCACAGTGCCGCTGCTAACCTGCTCGTTCTCGTCCTTTCGCCGTGGTTACTTCTTGACTGCCTTGTCCTTCTCTGTGTGCAGACACTGCTCGTGACGTGATGGGCCCTTCTCGCCGGGCGCTGCTTCCGTGAGCACTTGGCTGTGATGGTCGCTGCGAAGCAGTTCGTCGTCGTGCGCGTGCGATTGCAACAGATGCAGATAGCTCGCCTGCAAGTGCGTCGGCTTCTTGAGCACGACCTCGATCTCGTTGAGCTGCTGTCGCGACAACTCGAGGTTCTCCGTCACACGAGCAAAGCGCTTGCCATCGAACTTGGCGCGGGCCGTGAGCTTCAGCAGCTTCTTGCGGTAGAAGTAGTCGTAGATGTTCTCGTACTCGTACTCTTGGTTCGTGAAGCTCCACCACGTGTACCCAACGATGCTCATACCAAAGCCTGTAAAGTACGTCACTGGTTCCATAATGTCCCATGAGAAATGGATGAACGACAGCCAGAAGTAGAGCCCGAAGCCACCAACGAGACTCGTTGACAGCAGATAGGCGACACCATTGGCGTGGCGCGTTGCAGCACGTTCCAGTTCTTTCTGCAGGTTGCGCAGCGCCACGTGCTCAGGTTCGAGGGCCTGGATTCGCTTCAGCAGCTCTTCCCGCTTCTGGAGGAACAATTGCTTCGACACAGGCGAGAGACCAAGAGACTCTAAGTACGAGTCCAGGATCGTGCGTGGCTGGAGGAAGATCGAGTGCTGGAGATCTTCATCGTTAGCCTGGCGATAGTCAACACTCCCACCATTTAGCTCACGGACACTAGACGCAGCCTCGCACTAACGTCGAGTGGGTACCTTGCCGAAGTAGAAAACAATGCCAGCCTGGTGGAAGGACTTGAGAACTTCCACGGCTTGCTTCTTGGGGATGCCACGCTCTTGGCACAATTGGATGTATTCCTGCAGAAGAATCCCACGACAACAAACTGAGCAAATGGGACGATGGAGCAAATAGCGATGACCATCAGTCACGCACCCCAAGCGACATTTTCCAATTCTTGGAGGTCTCCAAAGCATGGCGAACGGAGATGACGGCAGACTTCTGAGCCACCGAGCGGACGTCGAGATCGCCATCGTCCTGCAAACTCGCGTACGCGTTGCCTAGTTGCGCAGCAGCGTTTTGTTAACGACCACCGCCCCTTCCAGTCACCTCGTTCCCGCTCACCCGTGAACACTGGAGCGGTCACTGGCATCACGTTTTCATTGATAAGCAGCTCAAAGTCGTCCGTGAACACATTCGTGAGCGTCTCGTCGTGCTTGAACGACTTGCCGCGCTTGGTGCGCACGTCGACCGTCTGCACCGACTTGTCCTCGGCCGAGATCTGCGCGATCATGTCACCGACCGTCGCCTCTGTCCACAGCAACAACAATCCACCACCAACGTCATTCACACGCCCTTCCATCAACACACACACACGCGCGCGCGTACCAGGAGGAATGCTGAACACCCGTTCTTCATCGAAGCCGCTCAACGGCAGCGGCACTGCCAGCATGCACGTGCCGTCCACGTACTTGAGCTCCAGGGCTCTGTTCGCTGCGACCATCCATTTCAACAGCCCAATATCTCCATCAGCATCAGAGCACACAGCGCCCCCAGCCATCGCCCTCAGTAGACGTCGTACATCGCGCATAGAGAAGCGGGGTCGTCGAAGAGATCTCGCGCTTCCCTGTGATCCACACAGGCGCCACGCCAGCGCGCACCGTGCTGCGACGTGGCTGCTGGAAGGTGGAGATGGCCGCCACATGCCTGGCAGTCGCGCCCTGCACTGCCCGCGACCGCCACAGCGCGCCACCGGCCGTCAACGTCGTCAGCATCTTCCCCCTGAGCCAAAAGGATCCGATGCCCGCCCAGCGCAGCACAGTGTGGCACTGCCGTACCGTCGACTACCTGGCCTCTGAGTGATTAATCTGTCTTGTGCAGTACGTCGCAGGGTCCACTATTCCGATTGCATTATTAGTTTGATGCAACAGAGGGTCCACTATTCAGATAGCCGCACTTGCGTGACAACCAACAGCACACCACAGCACAGCAAGCCACAGAGCGCGCGATCATGGCGACCGAGCGCTTGTTTGTGGGGCTGGAGACGTCCTTCTGCCATGACCTGCCAGCCACGCTTGATGAGGTACGTCTGTGTGTGTGTTTATCTGTGTCAAGATGCAGCCTCGTGCGTTGTGTACGCTGACCATGTCATGTCGTGGATGGAGACTGACTGACGGATGACCATTATGGCGGGGGCTGCTCAGGTGTATGCTGAGAAGATGAACGCGGTGATCGCTCCGCTGTTCCACCCACGGTAAGAGCGCCAGCTGGATCCAACGTTGGCGAAGGCGCGGTCGAGTGCGCGGGACGCAGCGTCTGAATGATTGATGGATTTGATGATGCAGCTTCAAGCGCGATGACCACCAAGTCTCGGACGACCGGCTGGGCCCAATGTCGCGTGCGTTGCCGCTTTATCATCAACAGCAAAAGCGCTGGTGATAGTAGATGCACGCAGCTGACTGTGTTTGCTGTTTGCTGTCGTTCTGCAGGCTCTGACTTGGTGCTGGACTCGCGTGGCTGGACGTCATCTGTGATCGGTGGCGTATCCAAGTGGATCAACCTCGACTCGTCGTGTCCGCGCGTGCGCCTTGCCGCCGAGAAGGTGTTCAAGCAGGAGATTGCGTGGGCGTCGCACTTGTCCGTGCCTGCTGTGTTGCTGCCCACGCCAAGCGCGCAGAAGTGCTCCAACTACGCGCGTGTGCTCAACCAGTCGGCCACGCAGGCGCAGTACTTGCAGTTCTGGGTGCGCGTGCCACTCACGACGCGTCCACATCCGCTCGCAGTCTGTGCGAGCAACCGCCAAGGCCCCAGCAGCGACAAGTGCGTCGAAGGAGACGACGACGCTGCGTCGTTCTCCGAGGTGGATGACAACGGACCGAGCCCGTGGGAGGCGTGGGACGCACTGCGCTCGATGTGCGAGTACCACCCGAAAGTGGGCGTCGCGCTTGAGCTCACAGCCGACCTGCCATCACCCGAGGAACTCAAGCGCTGGCTGGGTGAGCCTGTGCGCGCTGTCATCGTTCCGACCGACATCTTCCTGACCAACCGCAAGGGCTATCCGGCGCTGTCGCAGCGCCACCAGCGCTTCGTGATGGAGCTGTTCCAGTACAAAATCCAGTTCTACCTCAAGGGCCGTCCACACCACCGTGGCCGCTTCCTGCCGTATGTGCAGTACCTGCACTATCTTCACAGCAAGAAGCCTGCTGTGGACGCGAAGGCGCTGTTTGAGGCTCCGTACCTGGACTACCTGCAAGCGCCTCTGCAGCCGTTGATGGACAACCTCGAGTCGCAGACGTACGAGACATTCGAACAGGACGCGTTCAAGTACCAGCAGTACGAGAAAGCGGTGGCCAAGGCACTGGCGCAGACACCAGAAGACAAGGTGTCGGTCGTGATGGTCGTTGGAGCAGGTCGTGGTCCGCTCGTGCGGTGCTCGCTTCGTGCGGCAGTCACCGCCAATCGCAAGACTCGCATGTACGCCGTCGAGAAGAACCCGAACGCTGTGATCACGCTCCGCAACCTCAAGATCTCCGAGAAATGGGACAACGTGACCATCATCGCGTCCGATATGCGGCATTGGCAAGCCACCGAGAAGGTACGCGTGGTCGATACCATCGCTGCTGCGCATGGTGATCATGTTGTTCACAGACGTATGTTGTTGTGTTTATTCGTTGCAGGCAGATATCATGGTCAGCGAGTTGCTGGGCTCGTTCAGCGACAACGAACTGTCGCCCGAGTGTCTCGACGGTGCTCAGGCGTTCTTGAAAGAGGACGGCATCAGCATCACATGCCGCTACACGTCGTACGTCGCGCCCATCATGTCATCCAAGGTCTGGAACGAGGTCAAGGCGTACGACTCACTCAAGAGCTTTGAGACGCCATACGTGGTGCGACTGCACAATTTCTACTCGATCGCCGAGTCGCAGCCGTGCTTCACGTTCGTGCATCCCAAGTTCGGCCGCATTGACAACCGCCGCGCCGTCGAGTTGACGTTTGTCGCCGAAGAAAGCGCCGTGGTGCATGGCCTCGCGGGCTACTTCGACGCCGTGTTGTTCGAGGACGTGACCTTGAGCATCAACCCGCAGACGCACTCGGATGGTATGTTCAGCTGGTTCCCTATCTTCTTCCCTCTGCGCTCACCGATCCGTGTCGAGCGACATGAACGCATCGTCGTGCCGTTCTGGCGCCTGGCCAACAACAACCGGGTCTGGTACGAATGGGCGCTGCATACGGAGACTGGGAAGCAGCACGCACCCGTCCACAATCCGAATGGACGATCGTATTGGATTGGGTTGTAAGCACCTTGTTGAATGGCATCATGCTGAGTCTGCACCAGTCCTACCGCCTTTGTTGAATGGGCCGACGCCACTTCTCTTCGAAGCAGTGTGTTCTTTGAGGAATGGCCTTGCCAGCACGTGCGCGCACAGTGATCGCTGCCTGATTCACGTCCATTTGCTGATCTAGCTCTTCTCCGAACCTTCGCGGCTCAGATCGAGAAAGGTGGGCGAAGGCAGCGCGACCGATGGGCGTCACTGCTGTTGGCGGTGGCGCGCCATGACAAGTGTCGCGATAGTCTATCGCGTGTGCAAGTCTGGCGGTCCGAATGCTCACAGCCGTTCAATCTTTGGTGATCGATACCGTGGGTACGAGTCGCGGCGTGGGAGTGCAGGTTGCTCGAGTCAACGGCACCACTGCGGGCAACAAGGGAGAAGAGCTCATCTCTAGCTCAGTGCAGGTCACTCGCTCGACCTCACTTTCCATCTTCCCACGCGACTCACAACCCACGACGTCACCCGACACCAAACCATCATCCCAACAATGGTTGCCATCTCCTTCTCCATGCTCTCAGTGGCAGTGTGCGCGATTGCGGCGCTTGCACCAACTGTAGCCAGCCAAGGTACCATCTACACCGGCGAGCTGCGCCAATACTTCGTTGACCAGCACAACGAATACCGTCGCAACAAGCTACCAAACTCGATGGAGGCATCTAACATGCGCGAGCTGATCTGGGACGACTACTTGGCCAGCGAAGCGCTCAAGCTCATCAACGAGTGCGGCTTTGACCACCGTCAGAACGGATACGGCCAAAACTTATTCGGAATCGTTGGTGGCAATGGTGAGAAGGGCACGATTGACAAGGCAATGCTCGCGTGGGGTGTCAACTCGCTCGAAGATGGTGGTCCAGGCCCTGACGGACGGGGCCCCAACAGCCACGCCGCTCAAATCTTCTCGGCCGTCACGTTCAAAGTCGGCTGTGCGTGGGCCCAGTTCGATGACTGGACGCACGTGTTCTGCAACTACAACCCACAAGGCTTCCAGGGCACGCCATGGTTCATCCCTGGCGCTACTTGCTCTCAGTGTCCAACGGATGCACCAGAGTGCGATAACAAGCTGTGCGTGCCTGGACGCGCAGGACCATCGCCAACACCTACTGTCAAACCAGCACCAGTGCCAGTCCCCAAGCCAGCACCAGTGCCTGCTCCTAAACCACAGCCTGCACCACAGCCTGCGCCAGTACCAGCGCCAGTGCCAGCTCCAGTGCCAGCTCCAGTGCCGAGTTCTTCAGCACCAACGCCGACGCCGACAACCAAAGCGCCAACGTCGCCAACACCATCATCCTCCGCACCACCAACTAGCAGTCCAAGCCCATGCCAAAGCCCAACGCCAACGCCAACGCACACCAAGCCGAAGCCAGGCAGCCACCACCACCACCAACGTATGTACGCGACTGCTCCGTGCCCAAGTCAAGCGCCCAACTCGTACAATTTCAACTTCTAGGCGGTGCGCCGATGACGTGACGTGGCGTGAGTGGTGGTGCGTGTGCTTTGTATGCAGTGCGTGTTAGATCCATGGTGGATGTTCTGTATCAAGTGGCGTCGTCCAGCCAGCTAATCGTGTAGAGAACTATCAGAGAAGACGCAAATTCGAACGAACTCGCAAGCAGCACAAGTCGATGTAACAACCCGAAAACCGAATGGTTTTCGATTTCAATTCACTGCTTCTTTGAGACCTTTCGTCCATGTGTTGCATTGCGTCTGCTTCATTCTTGCGTTGACGGCAGCGCTTCCTAGCCCCCCCCCCATGATCGCGACCGTGCTTATCCAGCGGGAGTTGTTGCTCTCCTCAGGTTTGGTCAGGAGCTACACACTTGCGATTGAGCGCACAGTGTCTGAGGTCAAACTGACAGCATGACCTCGTAAGGATTGAAAATGCAGCGCTCCGCTAGGCTTTGCGGCTGCCGTACGCGAATATTTGGGAAGTGATGACACTATGACCAGCAATGGCCATTTGGCCACGAGGCAACTTGGCCGATGGATCAAGAGATGCGAAGGTGCGATCAGTCATTGTCAGAATCAGACGAGATTTTTTTTATTGGGATGAGTGGGCGATGAGTGGGCGCCGTCCCATGGTATTTACAGTTCTTCCTTCACGACCGCGCCGGGCAAGTTCTCGGCGGGCTCACGCGCGCTGCTCTCGTCGACCGCAGGCGCGCTCAGACGGTCCCAGGACGCGACGCTCCCACCACCAACATCGAGAAACGCGCGCTTGATAGCCTTGACGTGGGCGTCATCCACCCACGCGCTCGACAGTAGACGCTGGACCAGTTTTTCTCGACGCGCAGTCCTCGCAGGCCACGACGACGCGACCGACAACTTGCGAATCTCGTCCCACACGTCCGCGATCTCGTTCTGACGCTGGAAACGAATGCCTCTCTTGACGCCATCAGCAGACGGAGAATCTCTCTGCTCGACCAGCTTGTCCCGCAACGCGTCCGTGATGACGATCGTCGGGATGGTCACGTTGTACCCCTCCCAGCTCTCCTGGACAGTCGGTCTCGCAAACGACGCGTTGGAGCTGGAAACAATGAGCGCCATTGCCGCTCCGGCGCTCTCGGCGTGAGTCACGCGCTCCAGCACCGAGCACGCGCCTTTATCTCCCGAAACCAGCACAGCCATGCCCTTCATGTCCACGCCGGAAGTAGTCGCATTGCATCCGTCCGTGGACTCGACGTCATGAGCGATATCCAGTGCCTTGGTCGGAAGGACGCCACCGTACGTCGCAGCCAGGAACTCCCCAAGCGTCTCGTTGGATGACGCAGCGAGCACAAAGCCACTGCGCACCGTTGCGGACGAGACGTATTGCTTTTCAACGTCGCGCCGTGGCTGGCACTGGTATGGCTTTCTCGTGCAAGTCATCGGGATGATGCGACCAAACAATCGCTCGCGGCTCCCCACTGCACGCAGCAGCTGTCCGCCAGATCGGCGCACGGCCAACGACGGCATCTCGATATCTTCTCCTTCCACGAGAGCCACAGGCGCCTTGACATCGTCTGAGAGACTCACCACGACCAATCCACCCGCGCCCATGGCTTGCGCATTGCGTGACTTGAGCTCAAACGTACAGGTGCCTCGGTCGACGACAAGTACAGCCGTGCCGTTAGCAGCACGAATCGCCTCCTGCTCGTCGTCCGGTAGCATGGCACAGCCCTCACGGTCTTCATCGCGCTTGGGGAAAACGAACTCGACCTCGTGCGGCACCATCGGTCCACTGAAGGAGTCGCGAAAGTACTGGATCGGGGCGACGCCGTTGCGGAGGTAGATGCGGCCCCAGTGAGGTTCATCTGCTGGCCCAGTAGCGCCATTGCCTCGAGCCAGCGCGACCGTGGCTGACCATGCCAAGGCGGCAACTCGCCACATCGATGCCTTCATTTTCCGTCACTCAGAATTGAGCGAGAAATCGAGCCAAGAGGAACAGAGAGAGAGAGAGATTGAGAGCTTTTGCTCGCTGGAGCTGGTCGCTTCGAGAAGTGCGCGTCGTTTAGCGGTTCGTGGCTCTTCAGGATCGCGGATGTTGCTCCAACGCGTCAGTTCTCGGAAGAACCGGTCGCGTACATTCAGACGACATCCACCTGGCGCCTTCGAACTCGAACACCTCATGTGAATGCGCGCGACAGCTGGCTCCAAGCTCCATCATCGACGTGGATGGAGGGCCATGGCGAGTAGATAACAAACGGACAATGCTTCATTTGCTGACTGCGCGAGACCCTCGCAGACAGCCCAGGGCGTCGCGCAGCCGTGAAATTCCCGACTAATTAATTCCTAGGGTCCTAGACCTTGCACCATTCCACTCCGAGGCACTTGGACACGTCAATGCTTGGGTCTTGTAACGACGCCGCGTCCAAGTCTTTCACACGGTCAAATACCTTGCGGTATTTGAGCGCCTTCATGGCCAGGAGGTTTTGGTTCGAGCAGTTGCTGCCGTCGCGCCCGACGCACCGGGCGCTCGCCAGCATGCGGCGCGTGTTGCTGGCGCACTTCTCTCGGAACGCTTCATCGCGATAAAAAATCTTGAGTCGTCGTGGCTGAGCAGCAGGCTCGGTCTTGACGCTGCGGCAAGACATCGCTCGGCGCAAATCGGCGCGTTGGGGCTCGCCACTGCCCGTGGGCGGTTCCTCTGGCGTACTAGTCTGTGGCGAGCCCCCCAGCGATCGTCGGCACACTGACGGCGTGAGCTTGACAAGGTCGGTGTGCAGGCATGGAGGTTCCTGGTCCAATGCAGGCTCTAAGTCCAGCCTACCGTTGGTGTGCCGCAGCTTGGGCGACCGCCGCGACGGCGAGTGCGACCGCGCTCGTTGCGTCGGCGTCGTGGAGCGTTTGCGACTGCGGTCGCGAGGTAATATTGCGAGGCTTGTATCGACGGGCGTGGGGCAGCGCTTGAGGAGCGCGCCCATCGCCGTGGTGATGCTGGTGGTCGTGGTCGAGGAGGCCATGCTCAGGTGGCGACAAACTGGGATGATCGAGTCAGCGCGAGGCTGCCGAATGGCGAATGCGTTGTTGTGGGTGCGGGGCCGAGACCGGGCGTGGTCGGCCGCCTTGGAGGAGGAGTGAAGTCGTGAACTGCCAGTTGTACGCCTGTGCAGTTGTCGATCCTTCCATGTTTAGGATTCGCGAAGGGGCGACAGCTCCACGTTCCGCTGCTTCCACGGGCTGCGCATCATGCGGCGCCTTGGTCGCTCCGAGCGCCTCGGTGGCAAGCGAAACCTCTCCTGGAGCACGCAAACACACACATATCCGTGTAATAGCTTTGCGATCCACTGCGACGGCCATCAATCTGCGATCGTTCCCCGGGCACTGGCCATTTTTGCCACCTATTTAACAGCATGCGGTAAATATAACCCAACCATCGAACTTTCCAAGGTCTTGCTCACCACCTGACCGCTCAGCCGCTGAACTCTCGTCCAGCGTGGCACAGCGCTCGAGGCAATACTAGTAGCGGCTCAACCCGACGGATGCACTGCGTTCTGCTATGCAGCGGTGGCAAAGGCGACTCGCAATGGCGTGCGTGTCTGGCAGATGCAGGAGATGCAGGAGATGCACGACGAGGCCACCGATGCAACGCAGCCATGGCGAAACGGCTGGGCCGCCTGGATGGCCGACCACTGGTCGAGATTTTAAATGCTGGGCGCTGATTGGCGGCTGCCACTGGACGCAAAGCGTTTTCTGGTTGTCTCTCATGAGCCGACGAGATGGCGGGCAGGAGGGATAAAATGGTTGATCGAGGGGAAATAGTGATCTCTTTTAGTAAAAATAAATTTGCGATGTCACAAAGTGCGACTAATTTTTGCTTACTTAGTTTGCAGCTGCTTGCGTCGTCGTCTGTTGTATGTACAAATGCTATACGAACGAGCGATCAAGAAACAGGAAGCTGCAGCGGTCTACTCGAACAGTCGCCGAGTCATCGATTGCAAGATACGGTGCGACTTCCATGGCACGAGCAAATCCGTGCAAGACATAGCGGCTCGTATCCACAGTCTTCTACAGCGCAGTTAGGGGAGCGCTCAGTCATATCGTCACATGACCCGGTACCAAAATGCCGCGAGCCTCCGTCCCCAGTGATCGTTGAGAATGTCTATGGTGGTGGTGACGATGGCAATGCTGCTGACCTAGGAGCGAGAATGCCAGTGGACTCAGCGATGCACCGCAGCAGAGAAGACCATGTCGAGTGCACATGCGCTGGCAACACCGGTTTCAACCGATATCATGTACGATTTCAGTAGCGACAACAGTGTGGAGACTATAGCTGTGAGAGTGCCAGTTCGTTCAGCACGGCTGAGATCATCTTCGAGTTTAGTGGCGACGATGGTGAAGGCGACTGCAGTTGTATCGATTTTTGGGAGGGACTAGTGAGCTGTGAGTGAAATGAGCTCCTCGCACTGTCGGCAACCCTATGATAATAAAACACAGACAACAATGCCAGCGTGCAGACATAACGAAGAAAACCAGCGAAATTGTCATCTCGAAAAGTCAATTTGTGGCTGATGTGGAAATGAGCATGAGGTGAGTTTAACCCACCAACATTCCTGAACAATTTGGCTGAATGCCAAAACAGTGGACCTGAGCTGAATGGCTTTGGTCGACTTCAACTGCTGCATCAGGTGGGTCATATTCGCATTCGCGATGGTATCGCTCCGCTCACTCGCACCGTTGGGGTTTGTTGTACTGGGCACAACGACGCTGATGGCTTCATCCATGGTCGAAATCCAAGACCCAAACCAAGAGAAGGCGTACAGCACAGTGGCGACACCCCTGTCGGCCTGTGGACTGTGCCAGCAGACCGGCGAGTGCGCACATGCGTTCCACGGTAGCTTTCGTCAGTTTTGCCACACACTGGCCCGGTGGGTCGGGCACGCCGTGCTGCTGTGTGGCAGATGCACAGTGCGTTGCGAATATGCACAGCTGTCGTTGTAAGAAGACATTCCGCGTGCAGCAACAACGCGCCGTGTCAGCACTGCATCAGCCACCCGATTCAATCAGATTTGCGAGCTGGTAGGTGCTCCTCGTCATACTCTTTTTCATCTGCAAGCATGGGATAGACGAACCATCGGGCGATGAGAAGCATGAGTGTGCATCAGCATCCACCAGCTCCTCGTCTTCGACAAATGACACCGTTTCGAGTGCTCGATCGAATCCATCATGTGCTACAAGTCGTACGCGTCGCAAGTCGTCTCATCCGAGCTGTGACGCATATCCAGCTTTTCCAGCAGGAGCTGCTACAGCCACTGCAGTTGGCACTGGCTGTCTCGCCAACAGCAGTGCACCATAGCAACGACGGCCATGCAGAGTATTGCTTTGCATACGACAGAGCCTTCAACACGACCGAGTTCATGTTCAGTTTCAGCTGTGACAATGGTGGCAGCGATTACGAAAATTGTACCGGCACCACCGATGTCACGTACGAATTCAGTGGCGACAACGGCGGTAATTGGTGGGTCTGGTTGAGTCCAGCATCCCGGAGGCAGCAACATCACAAGGTCATCGGTTCGTGCCACTCATACAGTAGTCATATGCGAAGCTGTGACCGAACGAGATCCTCACTTGACAGCATTCATCCCAACGACGTCGTCAAAACCGCAAGTGTGGAACAGACTTTGGAATTTTTTCTTTACTTGCTGCACTCGCGCACGTGCGTGTGCATGTGCCTGCACTGACAATGACACTGCGTTGCGTGGCAATCATCGCTGGGTTGGTCATCTCGAAGGTGTCGCCAATGCTGCGTTGAGGCTGACATCTGCCACCAACATTCCTCGCCAACTTGAAGAATGACGGCTGGAACAGTGGCGTCACTGGGCATGTCTCCAGTCGTCTCTCCGCTTAAGTGCGATGGAAGCCTCAATCAAATCTCTTGGCACGGCAGTGCGAGATTCGCGATGACATCGCCACGTTCCCACGCGCCCGTGGCGCTCCTGGCGCTGTGTGCGCTCATGCTGACGCCCTGTCTGGCTGAAGCCCAAGATGCGATCCAAGAAGTCATGGACAACACGTTGACGGCGTCTCTCTCCGGCTGCGGAATGTGCCAACAGACTGGCATGTGTGACCACGCCTTCCGTGGCGGCATCGGCCAGTTCTGCCACACGCTCGTGTCAGGCACGCCATGCTGCTGCCCAGCAGATGCTCAGTGCGTCGCCAACATGTACAACTGCCGCTGCCAGAAGACCTTCCGCCAGCAGCCAGCTCGCGCCGTGCCGGCGGTGCATCACTCGTCGGGGTCGTCCCATGCCATGCTGTGGGTGGCGCTTCTCATCCTGCTGTGCTGCGTCTGCTGCTGCATCAACAACCGGTCGCGCGAGGAAGAGCAGCAGTACGCGCCACCAGTCGTCATGGCCTCCACCACAACGTACGGTGCGACGGCAAGTGCGCCAGCGAACCCGTCGTATCCAGCTTATCCAACGGCCCAGCCAGCGTACCCACCAGCTGCGCCGTCGTACTATCCGGCCCCAGCGTATCAAGCAGCCCCAGCCCCGGTGATCATTGAGAACAACAACGGCGGCAGCGGTGGTGGTGGTGGCGGCGGCGCATTTGCCGCGGGCGCCCTCGGTGCGGCCGCTGGCTTTGCCACGGGAATGCTCGTGGACTCCGCAATGCGTCGCGACGAAGACCGCGGTGGATACTTCACTGGTGACACCGGCTTCAGCGCTTCCGAGGTCACGTACGAGTTCAGCGGCGACGACGGCGGTGGCGACTACGATGCCGGTGATTTTGGCGGAGACTCGTGAGCTGATGCTGCCAAGCCGTGGCCCGCCCGCGAAATGAACTGCCGCCACGTGACCGCGTCACCACTGGTGGCTTCTTGACAAGAGTGCGATCTTGCAGTGTTTGTTGGAGCTGCGTCCAGCAGCTGGCGGGTCATGTCGTCCAGGCTGGGTGACGGAAAGCCGAGCAAATCCAAATGAATCTGTGTTGATGAGATCTGTGCACGCAGGTGCTTCAGTGTTGTGTTCCGCTTCCAAACTGGTTTCTGAGCAATCAACGCGCACGAGCCATTACCAACTTGCTCGGATGCTGTTATGGTCAGCAGCGCCAACCACTCTATGTGCCGCGTCGACGCTGTAATTTCTGTGGTTTCAGCACAACAGGTTCACATGCGTGTCCAGATGAGTGCCCGCTCGGGTTCACTTGCGTCGACGCCGGGACTGCGTAAACCAATGTTCTTGCACCAGATGGTGCGCTGGAGTGGAGTGCATCGCCATGCACGCCCTTGTTGGAGGAGTGCGCGACCATGTGGCGACCTGACATCCACATGGAGTGGACATCTGACTGACACTGGCAGCTGAAAGATGATGGAAGCGTGCTGTGTGTCGACCACGTGCGCTGCGTCCAACTGGACTTGAAGACAAATCCAACGCAATGCTCACTGCTCGCTGCTCTCCAGCTCAGCCGCCTGCGGACGCGGCAGTAGCACCGCCATTGGCGAACCAGTGGGCTCATCCCACTCTTTGCAGCATGCAAACGATGGCGCGCGCGACGTTGCCAGCACCGATTTTCTGTCTTTCTTTTTGGCTTCCTCGCATGCTGCGGGCGTGCACCGAACGTGTCGCAATCCATCAATCCATCGCGGCAGGCAGGTGACCAACTGCCTGAGAACCGAGCATTGCCCGGAGCTCACCAGATTCTGTGGGTGCCTCTCCCCACCACAGCGCCGAGTGCGCCACAAGTGATCAGCTCCATGCTTCATCATCACCGCGTCCAGCCCAATGCTGTCCTGCTGGGCTGGACACCGTTCCTTTGTCGAACCTGTCGCAGCATTGGAAACATTGAGCCCGTCGCCAGCTGGCTTGGCGATGCATGTTGCGGGTCATCTGCTCTGGTCAGTGTGAGTGCTCGCCGCCCTTGACATTTCAGGCAATCACAGTTCAGTGCCCTGCCTGGATTTCAGCCAATCATCATCCGGCATCACCGCCTGTGCACGGGACGGCCGCTGGAGATGACCAGCAGCCCATTCCCGAATCAGCCACTTGGAGCCCAAGCTGCAGTGCGTGCGTTCGCCAGCCACATCCACCGTCCATTATCGCGACCACCACCACCACCACCACCACTTCACAGCCAAGATGCCAGTGATGCCCACCCGCAAGATGCAGCAGCTCACGCCGCAGACTCTGGAGCGCATGGCCGCCAAGATCACCGTGTGCAGCGTTGTGCTCAACCTCCAGCTCCAGCGCCTGCAACAGCAGTTGGAGAACGAGACCGAGGAAATCGGCTCGGCCGAGGACGACCTACAGGAAGCGCAGGGCCGGCTGGTTGAGATCGACATGTACATGCACGAACTGCGCGACGAGATGCAAGCACTCGAGGCCGAGCCGGAGCACGACCAAGAGCGCATGCAAGGCTGCCGCCAAGAGTACAAGGAGCTCGAACAGGAGCGCGCTGAAGAAGTGGAGCTGCTCAGTCAGATGAGCGTCATCCTCGGTATGCACCGACGTGCCGCTGCCAACATGCTGCAAGTACGCCAGCGACTGGCTCGCGAGCTTGAGCTGCTCAAGCAGAAGGAGAAGCTGTTGGCCATGGTGGCGCTGCGCTGCCGCATGGTCAAGGTGGCCTCGCATTTGCTCTGAAGCGACCTCGCAACAGTCAGCTTCAAGCAAGCAAGCCAGCACCACATCGATAGTTTTAGTTAGAGACCTACAAGCTGCCTCGCATGAAGGCACGTGCTATTTAATACGAAAATTCGTCGTGACCAACTCAACTCAGCAGCAAAGCAGCCCAAAGAACGTCGTTAATCATCGATGCACGGCCATCGCGGTACTGCGTCGAAGGATGCCCACTGGGCACGGTGGGCACGGCTTGCTGGGCACTGCCCAGCATGGAATCCGTGCATCGGATGCATCCACCCAACCCACCAACTGTGGCAACTCAGCTTGAACAGGCCCAGAAGCTCCATAATTTGTGCGGCAAACACTGATCCATGCTGGACCACAGCACATGTCCCGAGCGGCTTTGCTGACCACATCACCCGGTGCCAGCCAATCGTCCGGCCGTGTGTCAGCTCGATCCAAGCGTCATGAACGCATGAGTCACATCGAGCGAACGAACGAACGCTGATTTGACCATGTGGCCCACGGCATGCGTTACTAGTATCCCGGGAATGGCCCTTTTTCGCGCGATGGGGACGACTGATATTAAAGTTCCACGCAGGGACTGGGCTGGTTGCAAATGGCAGCGACAGCGGCTGACATGCTGACGTCGGCGCTGCGTCGGGGACGCAATCGTCCCAGCAATCAGCGCACGATGATGGCCACAGCACGAGCTGCCACTGCAGAAGCTTGGCACTTGCAACAACAACAGGTGGCGCTGTAATGTTGCACAGCTCATTCGGCTCAGCCATGCCTTGAGCGCTGGGATTGAGGATCGATCAAGCCACGCCACGCGACCGCGTGCGCAATCTTAAAGGATCAGACGCGAATGCACAACACGATGAAGAACAGCAATTGACGTGTATTGTTCCATGCCACACTGACACCACGCCACGGGGAATCAGACCGAATGGACCAGGCAGGACTAGTTGTGGCCGAGGTCGCCAATGCCATCCGCTTGCTGTGAAGATTCTACATCGACCGTCATCATCAACACGATTGACCGCACGAGTCGCTGCACCTCAGCGCGCAGCTCGCTCTGTTGTGCGCGTGTTCGCGCCATGGCGACATGGAGCTGATCCAGCGCCCGCTGCTGCAGGTGCAGCACGCGCTTCGTCTCCTCTGCCAGCGCCGCTTCTTCCAGTCGTTCCTGTTCAAGTTCCACGACCTCTTCGCATCGATGATCTGTTGCAACAGGTGGATTTGCTTCGTTGGCGGATGAGAATTGCGCCACAAAGCGATCGATCTCGGCGACGCGCTCCCTGCCTTCCGCTAGTGCTGCCATGGACATGGTGATCCCACTGGACACAGCGCGCATTTCGGCTTCCAAACGCTGGAAATGCGTCTCCAGCCGGGCCCTGCAGCACGCGAGCGCAGACAACCTCCGCTTGGCGTCGTCTTCCACCAGACGCTCTGGCCTTCTCCACGCGCACATGGGCATCTCGAGCGCGCTGGAGTTGAAGAATAAGCGCGCACGGGCAGACTCAACGTTCAGCTGATGCGCGGCCGTCTCTATCATCGCCCGGCTTGTAAAGAAATCCAGTTTGAAGCAGATTTCCATACAAGGCAGGTCTGACATCGAGTGCCACCGGCCATGGCGCTGCCACCTTGATGCCACGTTATGACAGCCGTCCACTTGGCTCACGCTCAATGATCCGAGAGAGCTCCTCTCATTGCCAAGCCATGGCATGCACCCCAGACAACAAATCCAGCGACGTCAACCTTTTGCCGCTGCGCATGTCCTTTTGACACAGACACACAAACACACATATTCCATCCCACCTTCTTCTGTAGCTGCCTGCAACTTGCTGGATTCCGTGGCCCAAGAATCCGCTGTCACCATGTGGGTGGTAACGCCAATAACTACCGCATGGTAGATCCTACTGGTAACTCGGTAACTACCACGATGTTGTGGTGTGGTCCACACGCCCTTCTCGATTGCCCATCAAGGTCAGCAGTATCTTCTTCCACGGAAAAGGTCGCGCGGGCGGTGCCAGTGCAGCCGGCGAGTCACGTGCAACATCCCGGACACGATGGAGAAGAGCAGCTCGCTGCGTGCGTTTGTGCTGGACGACCAAGGACAGGATGACCTGCTCAAAGAAGCGCTCAAGAACGCGCGCGAGCAGGGCTTCCGCATGAAGCGCGCCATGGACACGGGCGAGCTCAATGGCGTGCTCAAGCACGCCGCCGAAGTGCTGCGCGAGCTGCGCACGAGTCTGCTCTCGCCCAAGAACTACTACCACCTCTGTACGCAATTGCGTCGTGGATTCAGTGAGTGGATATATGTGTGGGTGGGCTCATGGCGGTGGCGGTGTGGCAGATATGCAGGTGCTGGACGAGCTGCGCGACTTGGAGAGCTACTTTGACGACCTGCATCGCTCCGGCACGTCCATTCGCACGCTGTACGAGCGCGTTCAGAGCAGTGGCAATGTATTGCCGCGTCTGTGAGTGCTCTGTTGATTCCGGTGAGATTCGGCAATGATGTTGATGGAGCGTGGGGTGCAGGTACTTGCTTGTGACGGTCGGATCGGTGTACATCAAGTCGAAGGAAGCCCCGGCGCGCGAGATCTTGACCGATCTCGTGGAGATGACCAAGGGCGTGCAGTATCCGCTGCGTGGGCTCTTTTTGCGCAACTACCTGTCGGTCTGCGTCAAGGACAAGCTGCCCGACGTTGGGTCGGAGTACGAAGGCGCTGGTGGCTCCACCGAAGATGCCATTGCGTTCCTGCTGCAGAACCTGAGTGAGATGAATCGCCTGTGGATTCGAATGCAGCATCAGAAGGCTGGTCAGCAGGCTGCAAAGGACAAGGTCACGAGAGAGAAAGAGCGCCAGGACTTGCGGTTGCTTGTGGGCTCAAGTCTCGTCCGTCTGAGCCAGATGGAAGGCGTGACGGCCACGGTCTACGCCAACCAAGTGCTGCCGAAACTGCTGGAGACGGTCGTGGCGTGCAAAGATAAGATCGCGCAGCAATACCTGATGGACTGCATCATCCAGGTCTTCCCGGACGAGTATCACCTCCAGAATCTGGAAAAGCTGTTGGGAGCGCTGAGCGAACTGCACGAAGCCGTCGACTCGCCAGCCATTCTTGTCACGTTGCTGGAGCGCTTGCTCAAGTATCGTGAGTCATCGAACGACTCGCGCGCGTTGTCGCTGGCCAATGGTAATGGTGATGTTGATAGCGCTCAGAAGGGCGACGAGATGTTCCAGCTTATTCTAACCTGCGTGACCAAGCTGTCGATGTCGCCATCTCCGGAACAGCAAACGTCGGTGCTGCCGTTGTTTGTGATGTTTATCACGTTCACGCTCAAGTGTTTCGACGCGAAGACCGAGTTGCTGCGGCGTGCCATGAACTGCTGTCTCACGTCACTGCATGAACAACAGCAGAAAATGGCAGCGGACAAGGCATCATTAGCCAAGCGCGACCATGTCACGAACCATGTGAAGCAGTTGCAAGTGGTGCTCATCGAAGCGCTGACAATTCCACAACTCATGGAAATCGAGTGCTGGAGTGAGCTGACAAAGTTCTTGCCGTGGAAGACTCGTAAGCTTGTCGTACTGGACTTTGTGCAGATATTGACAAAGAGAAAGGAACGCATTGACGAACTGCGCGAGGTGGAATTCCTTCTAGAAGTTCTCACTCCATTGACTCGAGATGACCCGAATGAACCGACCACCGACCCCACTGCTGCCGGCATTCGGGAAGAGTTTGAGCGCGAGCAGACGACTGTCTCGAAGGTCATCCACTTGCTGGACTCGGATGATCTTGATGTCAAGTTTCAGATGTTTTCCGTCACACGTCGTTCGTTTGGTCAAGGCGGGGTGTTCCGCATCCGATTCACGCTCGTTCCACTGGTTTTCCAGTCACTCGCACTGGCACGCGCCCTTGAGAAGCGCAAAACCGATTTCAAGACAACACCGCGCGAAGTGTTGCAGTTTGTGCACGAAATCGTCACAGCGCTAGCATCCAAAGTGGACCAGATGTCGGTGTCGAGCGTAAACCTCTTTTTGGAATGTGCGCTGGCAGCTGATAGCTGCGGGTTCGAAGCTATTGCGTACGAGTTCATCACGCAAGCGTTTATCGTCTACGAAGACCAGATCACCAACTCGCGAGAGGAGTGGAAGGCCCTCGAGCTCATGGTCTTGTCTCTCTGCGCCTGCACTAGCTTGTCTGCTGCAAACTATGAAGTGTTAGCTACAAAGACCACTCAGTACGCGGCAAAGTTGCTGAAGAAGCAAGAACAAGGCGCCATGGTGCTCAACTGCGCGCACTTGTTCTGGGTAAGGGGGTTTGCTGGAGCCGACACATGAGAAAGAGTGCGCTTACTGTGGCGAATTGCAGCATCGAAACCTTCGCGACGGCAAGCGAGTCCTTGAGTGTCTCCAACGTTCCCTTCGCATTGCTGACTCATGCAGCAGCTCATCTTCTGGCCAAGTGTCGTTGTTCCTCGAGATTTTGGAGGCGGTAAGCAGCACATTCGTTTGGTGTCGGGTGTACGGTATCCCTAGTAATTGTGCGCTGTATGGTGGCAGTATCTCTACTTCTTCGAGCAGAAGGTGCCGGAAGTGACCCAGCAATACCTCCATGGGCTTGTTGCACTCGTCAAAGAGCACTTGGAAAACATGGAGCACGGGCAGCCTCGCAATGAAGGCGAGATGCGCTATCGCTTGATCCTCCGCCACATGGAGAGCAAGGCCATTGCCGTCTCGCAGTCGTCGTTAGACGGGTGAAACCAGTAGAGAAGTGGTCGTCTCCACTAGCCTGCAGTGTCTGCGTCTCGTAACAAAATCACTTTGTGCTCGTTGGTTCCTGTTCGGCTTGTTCGTGCGTCGGGTTCTCTCTTATTGTCGACCAACGGATGTGTGCAATACTCACCAGCGACACCGCGAGCGATGTGAAGAGCGCGCCAAACCGTGGTGCCCAGGTAGGCCAGGTTGTTGACGCGTCATTGGCCATCAACATTTGTCCGTCAAGATCTTGCGCATTTGTTTAATTTCGTGGATGGCCTCCCTGTTGTGAGAGCGCCCGTATTCTCGGTGTGGGGTCTGCCGTACCAGACAAAGCTACCACGTGCGGGCAATGTCCACAATCGTGGAACATAGTGTTTCCATCAAGGACAGCTCAACGCGCGCTACTGCAGCCGGCGCCACGAGAAGCTTGCAATACGGGTACACCACCACCACGCTGCGGCTGGTCGATCTTCAACGTCGTCCTTGGGTCGAAGCTTCCCCTCCTGATTTTTCAAGGCGCTCCGTATTATCTAGACGAACGTGTGTTGTTTGTTATTCACCCGCGCTGTTGTTCAAAGCCACACCAATCTCCGCTGCGACTCAGTCCTGGTGCGACCGCTGTTGGCCGCCATGTGGCAGCGCTGGAACCACCCACCAAGTCCTCGCTGTTCAATCAACATCACCGCGCTGTTGTCAAAAAGTCTGTCGTCAGAAGAGAATCGGTGGTGGATCATGACGTTGCCAAGAGAATGAATGTAAGGTGTGGTTGGGAAGCGGAGCACCTCGCGTCATTTTTGATCCAGCATGGCGAAGATAAAGTCCTCAGTGAGCGCGCGGTGTCGTTCCACGTTTGGTGGCCAGATTGACCTCGCTGGCAGGATTCGCCGCACACTGGCGACAGTCATCATCGCAGTTTTGAGCGCACTCCTGTTGGAGACCATTCTTCGCGAGAAACTTCAGCTGAGTGCCACGTTTTTTGACGCAAGTGCTCCCTTCTCGATCGTCATAGGGCTATGGATCATGTGCTGCGGTGTGATCCTGTCCCTACCGACAGAGTTCGTGCAGGAAGAGATTATGAATACGCACAACTCCGTGATGGTGGCATTTTTGGCCGACTTTGTCATGATGGCGACGACGTCCATGATCACGCTCATCCTGGTCGGCTTGTTGACCGTCGTGGTAGCTCCAAGTGTCACCGACGACAGCAATCTCATCTCGGAGTTCAACCATGACTACTGCGTCAAGTATGCCACCAGCGTCTGTGCTAATGGGACTCGCGCGAACGACGCGCTGCGCTTGTTCGACCTCAAACCCAAAGCTTGGATCGACTCACTGCTAGGGACATTCCGATCGGATACCAACGCGCAGTTGCTTTCTCAGCACTGCGTGATTGTGAAGACGGAAGGTCACGCAGTTGCCAAGGCAGACGAATTCTTGTCCGAGTACGCACCGATATCCACTGCGACCCAATCCTGGTGCGGCCGCGAGTTGGCGGCCACGTGGGCACCACTGCAGGTGGCCATGAACGCTGCAGCCGTGGCTGATGTGTCGACAGAGGCATCGCCGTTCAACCAAAACCTCCAAAAGGTCGTTAGCGACGCGAAAGTCACGAGAGCTCGATGGATCGGGGTAGCGAGTGCTTCCATATGGATGATAGGCCACATGATGTACGTTGAAGTGTATTGGGAGATGTTTTTGATCCAGCATTTCCCGCCGCGGCGTCGTTGAGTGCGTGGACGTAGCTCTATCCAATGCTGCTAAAACGGAATGGTCACAACCCAATGATATACATCCACCCAAATGGTTTATTTTTGGTTTTCAGTCAAAACGAGTTCAATGCGGTTCTAACCATGCGTCATTAATATACGACCTCTGTGTGCCCAGTGTGTGTAACGTGTGCGCGTTCCCCTTCTGTCGAGCCTCACTCAGCGGCGACCACGATGAGCGACGCAGCGACCGCCCCAGCGGCGCCACATGCGTGGTGGAGCGCCCCATACTACACCGAGGCCGGATGGACGCCAGCGTCCTCCGTGTACTTCCAGGCAACTTTGGTCTTCATCACCATCGTGTATCTGTTTGAGACGTATCTGGACTATCGGTGCGTTATCCTCACCGGCGTGAATGACTTCCTGGCTTGAGCGCATTGGTCGTCGTCGGTCTTGTTGACGCGCTTCCTGGTGATGATGCAGCCAGCACCAGAAGCTGAAAGAGAAGGAGTTCCCAAAGGCATTGGCTGATGCTATCAGCGGACTCGGCGCGTACTCGGTCAAGAAGAAGAAGAAGAGCGAGGACGACGCTGACACGGACGCCACGAGCGTCGAAGCTGCCGCTGAACCAGCGAAGGAAGTGTCGCTGCTGGACGCGACGTGCGAGAAGTTCGACAAGAGCCGCGCCTATGGCCTGGACAAGAGCACGTTCGGCTTCGTGTCGGGCGCCTACAACCAGCTCGAAGCCACGGCCTTTTTGCTGCTGGGCTACCTGCCGTACATGTGGACGGTCAGTGGCACGGCGTTGACCGCCCTCGGGCTGGACGCCTCGAATGAGATCTACCGCGCGATCATGCTGCTCACGCTCACGATGGTGCGCGACACGATCTTTGGACTGCCGTTCTCGCTGTACTCGACGTTTGTGATCGAAGCGCGCCATGGTTTCAACAAGCAGACGCTCAAGCTGTTCTTCATGGACAAGCTCAAGGGTTTGCTGTTGTTCATGGTCATTGGCTACCCAGTGTGCGCCGTGTTGATCTACGTCATCCGCTGGGGCGGCGAGCACTTCTACTTCTACGTGTGGTGCTTCTTGTTTGTGTTTTCGATCATCATGATGACGATCTACCCGGTGCTCATCATGCCACTCTTCAACACGTTCACTCCGCTGGAACAGGGCGAGCTGCGCACGCGTATCGAAGCGTTGGCGTCGAGCCTCAACTTCCCGTTGACCAAGCTCTTCGTCGTGGATGGATCCAAGCGCTCGAGCCACAGCAACGCGTACTTCTACGGACTGTTCAACAGCAAGCGCATCGTGCTGTTCGATACGTTGTTGGAGCAATCGACGCATGACGAGATCGTTGCGATCTTGGGCCACGAACTTGGTCACTGGAAGCTCTGGCACACCGCTCAAGGCTTTGTGTTCCAGCAGGTCTACACGTTCGTGTGCTTTTATATTTTTGGTCGCTGCATGAACGACGCGGCTTTGTTTTCGAGCTTCGGCTTCGAGAGCTCGTCGCGCCCAGTGATCATCGGCTTCTTGCTGTTCTCGCAGACGATCTGGGCGCCCGTTGAGCACGTGCTATCGTTCTTGATGACGCTCAACACGCGCAAGAACGAGTTCCAAGCCGACGCTTTCGCTGTCGACTTGGGCCACGCCAAGGCGCTCCAGTCTGGACTGTGCAAGTTGTCGATCGAGAACCTGTCCAACATGAACCCAGACAAGCTCTACAGTGCTTATCACTACAGCCACCCACCGCTCGTTGAGCGGTTGAATGCCATCACCGAGCGCGAGAAGAAGACCAGGTAATGCGCCATCCATGCACTACATTTGATGTGCACACGATAATGCGAAACAATGGAATGCAACTGCCCGCCGTCTGGTAATACAGTCAACGTGTAGGTGGTACATGAGCAAAAAATGCATCAGGCTTAACCAGAGCAAAGAACTGCCGTCACGGGCTGCTTCTGTGGGCAAAAATGCAGACCACCATGTGCTAAAGCTGTGTACGGTCTGACATCACGACCACGTAGCGCATGCGAGCTTGGGCTTCGTTGTAGATCACGTACTCGTTCGAATGATGGCGGCGTTTCGCCTGTGCATCGCTGCTGCCCGACCCCAGTGGCCATAGCACGCCGTCTTCGTCGAGGTAGTCACCCAGCCCAGCTTCCAATCTAGCAGCCGCAGCGCTGTTCCATTGGGTTTCGCAACCCGCTGTCTGAAAGCGCCCGCTGCGTCGAATCTCCTGTGCGAGGTCTTTCTCAAGCGCCACTTCGCTTAAGAGAAGGACGTTGATCGGCCCCCCACGGCAGTAGCCCAACGACTTCGACACCTGCATCAATACCAGCGTTATCCATCGCAACACGTCGCAGCATTCGATCCAGGCAATAGCTGCGTACCAGATCCGAGAAGAAGATGCCGCGACATTGCCCCCCACCCACGCCGTGGATGCCCACCATTCCAGCCGCCTGGGTTACCAATCCTTTGGTCAAGATGCTTTGCCAGTTGTTGAGCGGACTGCCGTGCCACAGCAGCCGACGACTGGCCCACGACTTGTAAGGTTGAAAGCGTCGGTCGTGGGCTGGTTTCTCGACGCGGAGCACGTGCAACAGCTTAAAGTTGCTGCCTCCACCGCTGCGCGCGTACTTCTTGATGTTGCGGTACTCGTCGCTCGCTGGATCCACCACATGAAGCGTGCACTTGAGGTCCGCCATGCAGTTCGACATGTAGTCATTGACCATCAGCTGGCGCGCCTGGAACAGCACCTCCGTGTCGCTCAAGTGCTCCGTCACAGACGTCATCGCCGACGCGATGTGATGCAGCTTCCGGAACGAGTCGATGGGGTGCAATCCGCTATGGAACGGAATTATCGAGTAGTATTGGCTGCTGAGCGTCACCACGCACTTGGACTGCGTGCCACGCAGTGTTGCGTAGATCTCGCAAAGCGTGTCGAATCCCTACAATCCGAGCCCGTCAGTCAATTAGGCCTCGCATCGCTCGCAGCATTCAGCTCAACCTCACGCGTTTGATTGTCCACAGCGATAGGTGCCTGCGGGTCAACAACGTGGCTGCCACCATATCTGTCATCGTTGAGTGCCCAGTGTATGGACACGCTGACGTGGTTGAGTCCACGGAGATGATCATCAAGAAGTCGTGCACAGACGGATGCAGCGAACTAGAGCTCGAACTCGATTTGACCGCCACAGCCACCGTCGAGTCGTTGAGCGGCAACTTCTTGCTCCGCCGTCCCGAGCAAGTCTGCGGCTCTTTCGACTGCGAGTCTTCCTCGATCCACGTAAATCTGTTGCACACATTGTTAGAGCTCCTCCTCCCTTGCCCAGACGGACAGCGCTTCATGGCACTTACTGGTCGCAATGGAACTGTTGCGAGTGTCGCTGGTCCCAGCGATGTCCAGTTCGAGTTGCAAACTCTTCGTGGAACTGCAGCAACGCGCAGTCGATGTCAAGTGGCCCATCGAGGTTGGTCTGACCGGCGGTGCCGATCCGCGCCGACCGAGTCCACAGGTAGTACTTGTCGGCGCACCACAGCACTTGGAGAAACACAAAATCGTGCGTCTTGGACGTCACATTAGCGCGCGTCAACATGGCACTGTAGGCAACGTTGTCGATCTCCACAACGCGAAAGCTCGACGGCATCGTGACGCCCTGGTCTGGCTTGACAACAGATGACAATGTGACGGCGCGTACAGGCTTCGCCCCCATCTCGACTGGCCGTTCGTCGGACAACACTGCGTCCAGCAGCGCGTCCTTGGTCTTGCGCTTCTTCGGGCTCGATCGCTTCTTGGCCGATGCCGTCGGTAGGTTGGGCGGTGGCTCCGTCCGCTTGCGGCACCCAAACACCATCAACGAGTTCTTAATGGCCGCGGCAACGGCAGCGGCACGCCGACCAGTGCGGCGTGTCTTCATGCCCCGAGGCCGTGCAAATTGCCAACTGCGAACTGCTGCCATCGCCACTCCACGAGAACCGACAGTTGAGAGAACGAAGACGCGAAAGGCGTCGAGGAGCTGCGAACGGGCCAGGTCCAGGACATTTCGGAGGAACTTGCGCTAGGACCCACAGAAAATCATCCTGCTCCTCCTCCAGTACCAATGGTCACTGGTGACACCTTCAACCCCCCCCCCCCCCCCCCCCCCCCCCCCCCCCCCCCCCCCNCCCCCCCCCCCCCCCCCCCCCCCCCCCCCCCCCCATTCACAACCATGCAGTAGCCGCATCTCATGCAGTCACATGGGAGCCATGGGGGGCACTGGCTGCTGCCTCCCGAATCCATCCATCCGTGACCTTTCAAGACACACACACACCATCCTGACTTAGTGTGTACCACACACATATATTCAGCTGGGTGGGTGGGTTCGGCCCCGGTGGGCTCAGTGGTGTGGTACACACACCACTCCCCTGAGTTTGGGTTGGCAGAGTGTTGGTTGCCGTGGGTTCCACCGCCAGTTGGTGCCATTGCCAAAAGGACGAGCGACCAGCATGGCCGCCCACAGCGAAGCCGCCGCCGGCGCGTGGACACCGCTGCCGCTCGTGGTCGCGGACGACGCCGGGCGTTTGCATCTTGACCAGGATGCGCTGCAGCTGTTGCAGCAATTGCGTGCGCCTGCGCTGCACGTGGTGGGCTGCTTTGGCCCGCCGGCCACGGGCAAGCGCCTGTTGCTCAAGACGCTGCTGCACGCGCCGACCGTCGACTTCGCCGCCGCCGCCACGAAGCAGAAGGTGCTGCTGTGGCTCTGGCACGCCAGCGCGGCGGCCACAGCGAGCGAGGACGCGGCCAGGCTCGTGATTGCCAGCGGGATCGGCGCGGACGCCGACGCCAAGACGCGGCAGCGCGTGCTGGCGCTGCTCTTCCTGCTGTCGTCGGCGCTCGTGTACAACGAGGACGGCGAGATCAACGACGCAGCGCTGCGCAAGCTCGCGTGGCTGGCGGAGCTTGCGCAGGCGCTGCGCTTTAAGGCGAACCAGGACGAAGCTGGCGTGGGTGAGGAGTGAGCGCTGTTGGGTGGCGCGAACGCCTTGGAGCTGACGGTGGTTTTGGGCGACGATGCAATAGCGCAAGACATGCCCAAGCACGCGCCGAAGCTCGTGTGGCTGGCGCGCAACTTTAAGATCAAGTGGCTCGGCAGCACGGATGGCGAGAAGCAGACGCCGACCGAGGTGAGCGGATGTGGCGAGGCTTTGTGGCGCTAATGATTGACGGTCGACGCGATGGGATCGTTGTGTGGGTGTAGTATATGGAGAAGTGCCTTGCGGAAGAGAACGGCTACAGCGAGGCCGTGATGCAGCGCAACACCATCCGTATGATGGTGCACAACTACTTTCCATCGCGCGAATGCATCGGTCTGAGCCGCGCTATGGATGGTACCGATGAAGCCGACCCGACCGTGTCCCGCGAACAGCTCCGCTCCCAGTTTGTGGAGGCCGTCGACAAGTTGTACTCGTCGTACCTGGGCAAGAACGTGTCGCTGTCGTGCCCGACCAAGCGCTTGCTGGGCCGCGAACTGCGCGCCGAGCACTTTGCGGTCGCGTTGCAGACGTACACTGACGCGCTGAACGCCAACAACCTGCCGACCGTGCAGCACGTGAGCAACACGCTCGTGCAGCAGACCATTGACGAGAAGTTCGCGGCTGCGCGCAAGGCGTACGAGGCCGCGATCGCTCCACTGGCCGAGAGCATCAAGTCGGAGGACAAGCCACAGTCGCGCCGGGAGATCTTGCTGTCGCACCTACGTGGCTACCAGAGCGCTGAGCTCAAGCTCAAGGAGCTGCAGGCAGAGCTGCCTGAACCAGCACAGCGCGCGATTCTGAAGGACGGATGGGCCAAATGGGAATCGACCGTCAACGAACAATTGCATACCATTCTCCAGGCAAACGACGAGCTGTCGGACAAGGTGTGTCGTCAGTTGCTCGAGACGACGCTGCCGCGTAACTTGGACGAGACTGTCGACGAGTTGGCATCCAAGTAAGTGCTTTTTCTTTTGTGGGTGTGAAGGGCTTGCTCGTCGATGAATAGACTGACGCGGTTGTGTTTCGCCAGGCCACGTGAGTCTTTTTCCGATGGGTTGACGGCACTGCTGACGCAATACAAGACAGACCTGAAGATTGCGTTGGACACGTACAAGTCGACCGGTGCTGGCCCATCGCTCTTCAAGAGTTTGGAAGTCGCGCTGCTCACGTCGGTGCTCGAGTCGGTGAAGACGTGGGGCGCGTTGGTGCTACAGCAGTATCAGTATCACCTCAAGACGATGCAAGATGAGCTGACGCAGATCCAGAATGACGTCGAAGTGGCCAAGGTGCAAGACACGAACGACGCGTTCTCGACAGACGACCACAAACGACTGTATGAAGACCAGCTCGCCCAGTCGACTGACCAGTTGACGGAGCTGCGCAAGGTGTTGACGAACGAATTGGAGAACAAGAAGAGCGAGTTGGAGCGCTTGATGACGGACATGTCGACCATGGACATGAAGCATGAGTCGCGCATCCGCAACACGGAGGACGACATCGCGTACGTGCGCAGCAAGATCGCGGAACTGGAAAAAGCCACTGCGGTGGAGCGTATCAAGTCGGAAAGCGACATCACTGGCGCGACCGAAGAGATTCTTACCAAGGAACGTGGTTTCCACCAGGAAGAGCGAACGCTGATGAGCCAACAGAAGGAGCTGATGTCCCGCGTCGTGGAGCTTGAGCGTGAGCTGGTTCACAAGAAGACCAAGCACTTGCAGCAGGTGTTCATCATGGAGAACGAGAATGCCAAGAAAGTGGAGGAGCTCAAGCAGGATCAGGCTGAGTTCGCTCGTCAGCTGCGGTCGCAAGCGAAGACAGATATCGGCATTTTGAAGCTGGCCTATCAGAAGAAGAAAAACGTGGTGCAGACGGACATCGACGCCATCAACCGCGAGGTGGCCGAGATGGAAGAAAAGCTCAAGGCATTCGATGCGGCAGCATCGGCCGCTGCCTCCCGCACAGCTAGTCGTAACTTCCTGAAGTCGCTGTCTGCGCCAGCGCAGCCAGCTCCAGCGCCAACCACAGCCTCGGCCGCGTCGTCATCATCCACTAGCAGCTCTGCTGCGCGATCTGTGTCGTTGGATGTGTCCACCACCGCCAGCACCATCGGTCCCAACACGGCGACTCGCACAGCCACCACCAACCCCGATGCCGATCTGTGCAAGCAGTCCTGACCAAACGATCACCACACGCACGCTATTGCGGGCAGCCATCGCGGTGTCGTCGAGGAGAAACTCCCCACGGCCAACGCTTTAGTTAGCTTGCTGATGCCCACGTGCCTGCTCAACATTCGTGGCCGCCGGATGGTTCTCGTGCCTGCCCAGCCTCGCGTTGCTGCTGCGGTGGTCGCTTGTTTGTTGTTTAGGCCGTAGATAGCTTTTTATTCACGTGCTCGCCCGGTCTGATCGTTGTGCGCTTGTCGGCGCCGGCGGCAGCGGCAGCCGCTGCAGCGATTGCCGGAGCAGCTAAAGCACCAACATGGAGCATGTGCCTCCGCTGGACGGCGTTGTTTGTCTCGTGCTCACGACCATGGGCAAGGTGCTTGTGCGCTGGGAGGTGGACTCGACCGTGCCGTTCCGCTTCCAGCAGCTCGGGCTGCTACTAGCGAGTCTGTTCCAGTTCTCGCGCCAACAGGACTACGCGCATGTCGAGATGAAGAACGGCTACTCGGTCGTGTTCTCGGCCGACGCTGCGGCCCAGATCGCCACAGCCGTCGTGCTGCGCTCTCCACGCCACGACAAGACTCGTCGCTCGGTTGTGCGCACAGGGCTGTCGACGGCGTGTACGGACGACCTGCCCGTGCATGTGGCTCGCCTGAAAAGCCTCATCATCCTGCGCGAGTTCCTGCGCAGCTACGCCGACGATATCGATGCACTCGTTGCCAGCGGCAAGGCCGATGCGCAGGCCATGGCCGACAACTACACGCTATCGAGCGCACTCCAGGGCGTTGGCGGGCCGCTGGATGAAGACGTATCGTGCGACGTGTTCCTGCCGTTCCAGGCCAACTTCATCGCGTCCATCATGGAGCGCCCACTGCTCGAAGGACTGAGCGAGCCAGCGCAGAACCTGTCATCAAAGACCATCGGCGGCGGTAGTCAGCGCGAAGCCCAGGTGTTGACGCGCGGCTTCTTCATGAACGCCGCCAGCGGCGACGTGCTGTCATCGTTTGTTCCTGCTGACATGGTCGTGTCGGCCACGGCCGCGCCCGTGCTCGCTGCCATCGAAGGCAGCAACAAGGTCGGGACGCTGCTGGCCCGGGTGGCGTTGGCCATGCATGAGGCCTTCCCTGTGCTCTATCAAACGTCGCTGATGAAGCGCGCCCGCATCAACAGCCACATCGGCTTCTCCAACTCCAAGGTCAACAGCACGACGGTCGTTGTCAGACTGAAGTCGCAGATTCTGAGCCGACTCAACACGTCGCAGTTCTTCATCGCGTTGCGAATGATGCCGGTACGCAGGCCACGACGACAGTTCGAGGTGGTAGTGACTGACGCAGCAGTATTGTCGGGTGTGTGGTTGTTTCGTGTCTAGGTCGGTGTCTTCGCTGGGGGCGTCTACTTTCATGGCGTCAACAGTTTCTTCCAGGGCCACCAGAATGAGTTGATGAGAGCCGAAGACCTGCAGCGCGTGCTCGTCGCGGATTCCCGCGGTGGCAAACTCTATCGACTCATCCAGGAAGCAAGCGACATGGCTAACGCTGACTTTGAGCTCCACATGGGGAGCGATGGACTTCCACCGTGGATCGTCGATGCGCTCGATTCGTTCTTCATGCCGTGGGCACAGCCGTATCGCTCCACGGCGTCGCTGGTGCGCATTGCACGCATACTTCCGCCGACCGCCGCAGAGAACTTTGCGCATGAAGAGGATGAACGGAATGACGACGAGAGCCCAATGGACGAGCACAAAGTCATGTCGTTACGAGATGCGGACAGTGCCAGCTAATTGAGCGAAGCCCGTTTCTTCAGCTTATCGCCCATCTCGCGACGACTGCGGAACGATACAACCGGCATCACCTCGCTCCGACAACTTCCAGGGAGCCTTACCAGCGGCGCTTGCGCCCATTAGTGCCAGCTCGTGGCGAAAAGCAACGCGTGGTTGACACGATCAAGTCACTTCGACCACCAATAGCTCGGGTCTGGCACCGCCACTGGGACATATCCCCTGTTCCTCGTCACATCGAATTGTTTTAGTCAAGTGATGCGGCAAAGTCACGCCTTAGATACAAGGCTTTTAACGACCTGCCACCACATTCGATCATGGGCATCGTGTAGCATTGTGACAGGCTAACCTGTGGCTCGGTCGCACTGCCGCGTCACAGTGGCGGTGAGCTTTAATGTGATGCATCACATCACATCTCTCCTCGGTATTAAGCCGTTCCCCAGACTTACCAATACAGCTCAGTTTTGTCGACATGCGGCAACGAATCGGGCGATACAGTTCACCTTCGTTACGATGTTATTCGACCAGAACTGGCCGGCATAGTTCTCATCGATATCTCTTCTTCGTGGACTGTTATCAGTCACGGCGGTTCCAATGTCTAAGAACTCGCGCAACGAAGAGATCTTGGGGACGAAGGATACCACAGGACATCTGCTATGTGGTCACGACAGGTCACATCTTCGGGTTAGACCCTGATCGGGATGGCTCACGTCACGCCATTTGAGCGCGGGACGAAAACGTCGTGGGCTGTGGTCTTCGGGTCTGAAGGCCAAAGCGCACCTTCGAGTCGAATCTCAAGCGCATCGCACAAGCAGCCAAACGACGAGCACAAGTCAAAGCGCCGATGTCTTCAGAAGCCATTCTCACTCGCTCGCTGCCACACTCACAATGAAGGTGTCCATGTGGAGCGCTGTGGCACTGGTATGCATAGGGACAAGTTCGTGCCGCTAGGGCTCCTGTCCGCCATTCCATTCAAGTAAACTTACCTTATGAAAAAGTCCGGTCTACCTTTCCAAAGCGCGATGAAGACCGCGTAGGATGTACCATGCTTTCCGGCAAAGAGCAGCAGGACATTCGAGCGGCGAACGTCACGGTCGCGCTGGTCTTTGACATGGGCAAGTGCTCCTTCGACGTCCAGGCAGCCAACGCACATTCGACGGGCGCCAATGGCTTGGTGGTTATCAGTCCGTCGGACAGTACCCGGGGCCCAATTGGTACCGTCGAAGGAACGGATGATCATTTCTACGGCAGACAGCTGTTAGAACCCGGAAGTCGGGTGCAAGGACTGAGCCAGATCATAACGATGGAGTTCACCACCAACCCGTATCGCTGCAAGCGACGCGTCAAACTAGATGATTTTCATCACTATCCTGCTCACGTCGCGTTGCTGTCTTCTCGTGACCCTGACTAAAGAGGCTCGAACGCTAAACATTTCTACTTCAGCCCATCTACTGGCGAATCTATCCTGCACTCATATCTGACCAAACAATTACGTGACTGAGTTTGCTCATTTACAAGCGCAGCGCTGTCTGCCGAATGATGCGTCCCGTTCACTGCAGGCGGTCTTCGTTCTTGTAAACAGCTTGGTTCGGCGCCCACCTTATTGCTGTGCGAGATGCAGCAGTTCGGCGATCCAAATGTCGTCGCAGCATTGGATGCCCAGAGCATGTGTGAGTTACTTGAATGTGTACTTATGACAGTAATGCAGCCTGTGGTGATATGCGTGCATTAAGAACGGATAGACAGCTCCGTCTCGTTCCCTGCAGAGCTAACCTACCGTGGCACAAACTCTCTACTGCATCTTTTTCTCGCGCTCCTTGATGGCATTCAAACGCTCAACGAGCGGTGGGTGGCTATAGTGGTAGGCACTGTAGAGCTTGTCCGGGTTCTTGTTGTCCAAGTTGTCGATCGATGTCTTGCACAGTCCAGACTTGAGCGCCTTGGCGTGACCCAAGCCGACGGCAAATGCATCGGCTTGGAACTCGTTTCTGCGCGTGTTGAGCGTCATGAGGAAGGACAGCACATGCTCGACTGGTGCCCAGATCGTCTCATTGAACAGCACGAAGCCAATGACCACTGGGTGCGATGAGCTCTCGAAGCCAAAGCTCGAGAACAAAGCCGCGTCGTTCATGCAGCGGCCAAAAACGTACAAGCACACGAACGTATGCACTTGCTCGATCAAAAAGTCTTGGGCCGTGTGCGAGAGCTTCCAGTGGCCAAGTTCATGACCGAGAACTGCGAGAATCTCATCGTCAGTCGACTGCTCCAACAACGTGTCGTACAAGACGATGCCTTTGCTCGTGAAGGTTCCGTAGAAATAGGCGTTGCTGTGATTTGATCGCGTTGAGCCATCCACGACAAAGAGCTGCGTCAATGGGAAGTTCAAGCTGGATGCCAGTGCTTCAATACGCGTGCGTAACTCGCCCTTCTCGAGCGGCGTGAACGTGTCGAAGAGCGGCATGATGAAGACTGGATAGATGGTCCTCATAACGATCGAATATACCAACAAGACGCACCAGGCGTAGACGTAGAAGTACTCTCCACCCCAGTGGATGACGAAGATCACCGCAGCACATACGGGATACATAGTAACAAGGGTCACTGCCAGATCCTTGATTGTGTCCATGAAGAACAGCTTGAGCGTCTGGTTGTTGAAACCATGGCGTTCTTCGATGACGAAGGTTGAGTAGAGCGAGAACGGCATTCCCACCACAGTTTCACGTACCGCTTCAGCGTGAGAAACACCATTCCGCGGTAGATTTCGTTTGAGGCATCCAGACCGAAAGCGCTCACGACAGTGCCACTGACCGTCCACATGTACGGCAGGAAGCCTCGCAGCAGGAACGCCGTAGTTTCCAACTGGGAGTAGGCGCCAGAAACAAATCCGAACGCGCTAGTGTCCAAGCCGTAGGCTCGGCTCTCGTCGAACTTGTTGCGCGTGGCGTCCAGCAACGAAACTTCCTTGGCAGGATCGTCGGCAGCCTCATCGTTCTTGGTATCTGTGTGTCCATCATCCTCGTCATGCTCGTCATTCGTGTCCTCCCCGTTCTTCGTTGTCTTCTGGGGCGTGTATGCGCCAAGCCCGCTGATAGCATCTGCTAGTGCCGCTGGGAACGCCTTCTCCTTCAGCTTTTGATGCTGCCTGTCCAAGCCATCAATTGAACCCCAGATCAGCCCAAACGCCACCATGACCTTCCGCTGATGTGTGCGCAAGCTTACCGGTAGTCCAGATACGTCTCGAACAGATACACGATGGTGATGAAGACCAAAGTCGCTTGGAAGTAACCAGGGGATCCTGGGGTCCACCCAGCCTCGGTGTAATATGAAGCGCTCCACCACGCACGTGGCTCCGTCACGTTCGCAACGTAGCTCATGCTGTCGAATGCCAGAAGATTAATGAGCCTGGCCAGCTCCCTTCACGCTCGTTGTGTGGTACATGCATCACGGTGTGGCACATGCATCAACAAAGGTTTGGTTGGCAGGCACCACATGGGCTCGTTCGCCTGGTGTCATGTCTCTGGTGTCCGAACCCATCAAGCCGTGGTACAGGACGTCCGGACCAAGTGAACCCAACACTAGTGTCGCGTTCGTCCCAAAAATAGCGACACGCGTTGCTAACACTCCCCGTCTGCTCAAACCACATGTATATTTGTCCCTATATTTATGACATCACTCGCTGGGACGTTTAATAAAAGTCAACATGGCAATGACAAGATGCTGTGCGTGTGGGGTGGGGTGGGCTAGACAACGCCGCGGAGTGTCCAACGCAGCTACTTTCGTATGCGAGCAGATGCGAGTGAGGGTCGCTGGGCCAATAGTGCGTGGTGTTGTCACACATGCAGCGAGCGGCATTCTTGACTCAGGGCTTCATCCGCTGCTGGAACCTGCGTTGAAGGTCCAAGACAGCGCTGAGGTCTATGGCTCTGAGTGTCGATCCGGACTGCACGTGTACGACATTGTTGCTTCATTTCATTTCGCTACGTTGTCGAAGCCGAGGTGGTTCAGGCATTTCTTGTGCATGCTGATCACATCAACGGTTGCGGAGTGACCCCGCGCGATGATAGCGTCGCCATCCATTGATCCATAGCTAGCCACTGAGCTTGACTATACTCGCGGTGGTTTGCCGGCGCTATGTGATGCCGCAGTTACCGGAGGACGCTGCTCTCAATAATGGTGAATCGACGCAAATGTCGGGCGCGTGCTTTGTCCAAGCCGAGCGCTCACAAACCGACACAACATCACGTGGTGGAGACCTGGGTGGCTTGTACATCCCAACGATCGAATGACTTGCAGAGCGACCCCGCATGCGGTGAGATTGCTCAAGCAATGGTCCGCTGAGTGCAGATTTTTGTGGTGCTCCAAGGCAGTGTGGCGCTCACACTGCATTCCCAAGCACTTCCGTCGACGTAGATGTCGGGTGCGTGCATACTAGTAGGCCCGCATGTGTAAAGGAGCTTCACAGTCAGCGCATTTGTTCCTTGTGACGACATTTGATACAATGTGCCAAATTACCTCTGCCCGTCAATGTCCAATATTCGCGTCAATACCACCAGGTCCTGGTTGCCACGGCATTCACTGTCGAAGAAGAGCACCGCTGTCGCTCATCGCACGTCAAGATGGCGACATCATTTCACATTTTGGCCACAGTAATATGCACAATGCTAGTCACGAAGTCATCTCAAAATGTATTGCAACTCACGATTGCCGCGCTGGAACATCGTGCTACGCTCCACGTTCCACACGACATAGGGCGTAGGACGCATGGCCTATCATCCACACGGAGGCGCTCACTTTCCCGAACCAGTGTCCTCTCGCTACTTGTGTTTCGCTGACGACCTTGCGGCGGTTTTGATTGAATGGTGATACCTCTGTCGCCAACTCCACCAAGGGCGCTGCGTTCATGGCCGCCTGCAGTGGTGCCCACATAGTCGCCAACTCGCGGCCGCACCAGGATTGGGTCGCAGTGGATATCGGTGCGTACTCGGACAAGAATTCGTCTGCCTTGGCAACTGAGTGACCTTCCGTCTTCACAAACAGGCAGTGCTGAGAAAGCAACCGCGCCTTGGCATCCGGACGAAATGTCCCTAGCAATGAGTCGATCCAAGTTTTAGGTTCCAGGTCGAATAGACGCAGTGCGTCATTCACGCGAGTCCCATTAGCACAGACGCTGGTGGCATACTTGACGCAGTAGTCATGGTTGAACTCCGAGATGAGATTGCTGTCATCGGTGACACTTGGAGCTAACGCGATGACCACCAAGGCGACCGTGAGATGCATGTTCACGGACGTGGCCATAATATTGACAACGTCGAGCGCTGAGTCTCTGGTTTGGTTCAGCAGACATACCACGCACATAAACAATAGGATTACGGCGGCCCAACCGTCGACTTCTACGTCGAAGTACGTGACGCTCAGCACTCGCCCCTCGCGAAGAAACATTTCCAACAATAAGGCGCTCAAAATCGCGACGTCGACAATTGCTAATGCGCAACGAAACCGGCCAGCATGGTCTACCTGGTCACCAGTCTTGTGACGGGATCGCGTGCTCACAGTGGACTTCATCTGCACCATGCTGGATCAAGAATGAGGCGAGGAATTTCACCTCCCTGCCACCACCTTCTCTTGGCAACGTCGTGATTGATGTTCGATTCTCTCGCGATTGATGGGCTGATACCGCGATAAAGAAGAGCTGTGGCAATGACACACTGACTACAATAATCGCTGGGTTCAGACAAGGACTCTCAGCCTGCATCGGCTCGCACATACCAAGTTACTGCCTTGCTGGCAGCAACTTGGTGTCTCGCCGCTCCGTTGCGAGTCCAAGCCATGGCGCACCACGCACTCGATCCGTACTTGGAATATCGTCCATTTACAGCCAACAACACAAGCGACTGTTGGGCAGGTCTTGTGCCCCCCCCCCCCGCACAGTGAAAATTCCACGCGGCAAGCAGGGAAGTGACGATGCGCGTGCGTGTTCCAATCAGTATTGCTGTAAGTGAAGCAGCAACTGCGTCATACACCTCCTTGAATCAATCTACTTGGTTTTCTTCTCACGCTCCGTGATTGCGTTCAATCGCTCAAGCAGTGGTGGGTGGGTGTAGTAGTACGTGCTGTACAGCTTGTCCGGGTTCATGTTGTCCAAGTTCTCGATGTACACCTTGCAGAGCCCAGACAGAAGCGCCTGGGCGTAGCCCAAGTCGGCGGCAAACGCGTCCGCGCGGAACTCGTTCCTGCGCGCGCGCAACTCGCCAGGTTCTAGCGGTGTCAAGTTGTCAAAGAGCGGCACGACATGGGATAGACCGTCATCGTAAGCCAAAGATGCTGTGGCGTGCTTCGATCACGACCGTAGAGTACCGCGAGAACGGCAGAGTCGCGATGGTGTTGTGCATCAGCGTGTGCACATGAATGACCCGGTAGATTTCATTCGACGCATTCAAGCCTGCAGAGCCGCTGACCGTCCACATGTACGGCAGGTAGCCAAGCAGCAGGATTGTCACGGCTTTGATCTGGTTGTTGGCACCCGAAACACCTCCAGGCGATAGGCGCGACTTTGGTCGAACTTTTCTCGCGCGGCTTCCAACCCAGACACTTCTTTCGTGGGCTGCGGCGTGGCTTCGTCTTCCTCACTCTCCTTCGTTTTCTTACTTTTGGCCGAGTAGTACAAGCAAGTCCGCTATTGCCATCCGCCAGTGCCTTTGGGAAGTCTTTCTCCTTCAGCTTTTGGTGCTGTCTGCAGCGATAGCGATCACAAACAGCGTTAATGACAAGTCGACCGACGACTTACACGCTTTCGACTCACCGGTAGTCCAGATATGTCTCATATAGATACACGATGATGATGAGCACGGAGCTTGCGTGAAAGTAGCTGAACGATTCTGGTGTCCATTAGGCCTCGGTGTAGTATGGCGCTCCACCACGCTAGTGCGGTCTTCATTGCGCTTGCTGCTTCGCACATGTTGGCAATTGACCAGCGGATGCGATGCCCCCGAAGCCTCCACTTGCCCACGCTTGTCGTTGTCCGGCACATTCATCTCAAGCCTCAGTTCGTCGTTGTTTGGCGCATCTATCTCCTACCGTAGCATGCCAGAGATTCTGGCGAATGCAAACCACAGGTAGCGATATCACAATCGATTCGCACTTATCCGAGTGCCCCGGCTGCTAACGCTTGCTCTGACGTTCGATTCCTCTTGAGCGATGTACGTCCATGGTGATATTGCAGCTGTGCATCCACTGTAGCGCTACCGATGCGCATGCGTGCTTTCGACGTCTCTTGGCTGGGCAGTACAACTCTTTATTTCATTGTAGCCGAAGACGGTGCTCGGATATTATGCGACAGAGTGCTACAGGTAGTTGAGATGGACGATCATGTCCACGACAATGATATCTGCCCCGAACGTGCGTGCGCTCGCTAGATTTTGTTAAGATTTGCTTCCATGTGAAAGTTCCTGATGTGCGCAGAGAGCACTTGTTGCTGCCGAGAAAGGTATGGCGTTGATGCAACGATTCGCGACCGGAGGACGAGCAAGGACGAATCAGGCGTCCCAGCAATTTCGAAAGCCAAACGACCGCGAACGCACCTGCATAAGTAAACAACATAATCTATGAGCGAACGCCTCACGGAAGCAACCATCCGTGGGCGACCTAGTGAGAGCAACCAATCAAAACCAACGTTTGAGCCCACCACAAGCGAACACCCGATGTCCCAGCGATGGCGTGGGTTAACCTAGATGGTTGGTTTGTGGCCTTGAGCATGCGGGATTCATATGAGATGACGCAGTGGCGATCATTCTCATCCTTCTGCATCAGCGCACAGCCGATTGCGAAGTCGCTTGCGTCACACACGACGCTGAACGGTTTGGCTGGATCAGGCAATGCCAATACCGGTGCCCCAACGAGGGATTGCTTCGTCGCTTGGAAAGCATCCTCGTGGGGTTTCTCCCAAGCCCAGACTGCATCTTTCTTGAGCAGATCTGTCAATGGTTTGGCAAGCTCTGCGTAATTCTTTCTGTACTTATGCAAGTAGTTCGCAAGCCCCAACCATTTACGCAAATCTTTTGGATTGCGAGGGACTGGCCAGTCTGCGACTGCCTTTACATTCTCAGGGTCTGCTCGTACGCCATTGCGGCTGACGTAGCAACCCAAGACAGGGATCTCGGACGCGCCGAATGCGCACTTTTTCAAGTTGCAGTATAGGCCGTTGTCCTCAAGACACTGCAACAGTGCGTCCAAGTGGCGCCTGTGCATGTCGACGTCTGACACGCCTGCATCCGCCTTACTGTGGTCGAAAATGTCGTCAAAGTAACTCGGCGCACAGGCACGGTGTGGACGCAGAAGATGCGTAACCAAGCGATTGAACGTCGCTGGTGCATTCTTCAATCCCTGTGGCATCACAAGCCACTCCCACAGCATTCCGCTTGGGGTGCTGACTGCCGTCTTTGAGACATCGGAACTCCTCATGAGTGTCTGATAGAACCGATCCATCAAATCCAAACTGGATTAGACGGTCGATCCGGCCATGCCGTCGACAAGCACGTCTGTCCGAGGAATTGATGTTTGGGCTGGGATGGTGGCCGCATTCAGCTTGTTGTAAACATGAACTACGCGCCAACCTCCCGTCGCCTTCTTCACCAGAAGGTCGGGCTCGAGTAAGGGGACTTGCTCTCCCTCACTTGACCCGCTGGCGAAGAACTCGTCGACGAGCTCGACTTGTTCTTTCGGCCCTGGTTACGCAGTACTTCGTACCAGGTTCGAGGTCGATCTCGTGCCTGATGCCCCTATCCCTTGGAAGGGTGCTCGGCACTTCATCCGGGAACACACACCGGTGTTTCCACAGGATGTCGAAGTAGGGAGTGCCCCGCAGTGCATCCCAACCCTGAGCAGCAAAGCGCTTTTGCTTGTCTGTCTCAAGAACGCTATCGTCAGCCGTCGACGAAGCGTGCAGCTCAGCCATTCTGGCTGGCACGAGAATGGCAATCTCCGCGATGCCACCTTCCTTCATTTCCATGAGGAAGAGTTCCCAACTCATCTCGGGGAGCTTGACAATCTCCTCCGCAGATGTCGGAAGCATGATTTGCTTCTCGGCAACCACTGCATTCCCGCCCGGACCAGCAGATTCCTCTCTGGGCACAGTGAAATCTTTGCTGCGATCTCATCTGTCTTCCTCGACACGTCTGCCGAAGGATGAACCCCTGCCTCAATGGAATCGTCCCCGCGATTCCCATCTTCTGGCGCCGTCCTGCTCTCGGAATGAGGCCGATGGTCGTCTGGGAATGTCACCTTCTTTCGGGTGCATCCGGACGCCGGCATCTTCTTCAGAATGCCCTTGATATTGTGACGCGTTGTCTTAACACTCGCACACCCCGCTGACTTTGTCTCTGCGGGCTCACTGTCCTCGCAAGACTCTGGAGTGGGCTCGCCGGCCTTATCTCCATTCCCAATCAATGCCTCTTGGCATGCTGGATCCTCAGCATCCGTCATCACGTGGAGTGCGTGAGCTCGATCTCGCACTTGCTTCACCTCCTCGGAGGCTGGAGACGAGCTACCGATGGCGCGCGTACGCCAATCGATCCACGTTTGATGTTTGGCAAGCCAAGGCATCCCTAGAATGAGATCGTATCGATTCTTCATGTCTTGGACGATGAACTTCTCGACGCACGAGAATTCACCAAACTCGAAAGCAATCACAACTGTGATGCCTTCACTCTTCACAAGTGAGCCGTCGGCAAGTCGCACGGCCACATCTTCCCGCTTTCCGTCGCGGAGAAGCTCATTCCATCGATTCGGCTGCTGCTTGAGCACCGAACTCGATACGAAGTTTTGTGAGGCGCCTGAATCCACAAGCAGCGCCATCACACCGTCGTACCCCTTCACTTTGACGCTGTAGACCAATAGTGCACTTGAGGATCCATTCTTGGATTCCTCCGGGACTAGGCTACCCGCGCATTCGACTCACGAAGCCGGATTCGGAGTCCTCCACAGTATGACGTCCCGCGCCTACTGTGGTGATCCGTTTCCCGCCGACGCGGGCTGACCACCACTACTCTTGGCGCATGGGGTCTTGCCGCTCGGCCTTGGGCTCGATTGCTTGCCACCATTGCGCTGGGTTGGCAGCATCGTTTGGCTTGGCTTTACTGCGACACTGGACCTTAATATGCCCACGTCGTCCGCAGTTAAAGCAGACGATCTCGGCCGAGCCAAGGTCCATTGGCGTCGGGCCGTTGTGGCGCCCAGCCGGTGCGGGCTGCCACTGATCGCCGCGGCCAACGTTGAAGGATTGCTCCCCAACGAAGGCGATTGAAATGGCCTCTTCCATCGTCGAGGGAGCCTTGCGATACAACGCTTTGCGTGCAGGTCCCTGACGGAGGCCATTCAAGAATGCTGGCACAGTTGTTGCCGCCAGTGGTACACGCTTCGTGTTGCAATGAGAACGCTACGTAGCGTCAACATGGAGTCTGTACCAGCTATCGGACCTTCCAGAATTAAATCATCAAACGGTTTGGATCAAGTAGGATTCAACTGCGATGGCCGATCTCTCTGCGCTTTGGTCGATCGATCAATCGCTGATGCACCATAGATACCACCGACCATTTCGTGGTCGGAATGGGATGGAGACATCATTTACGCGTGCCTCAAAGCAATAAAACTCATGGAAGAGTTCGAGGCGCTATGGTTGACCCTCAGCACGTGTGTTCGCCGGTTGAGTGTTAGTGACGCGCGGCAGACATTGAGGCGTTCTCAACAGTCTTGCTGTAGATCGAGACAGTAGGCACGATCCTGTCAGCCGGCTGGATCCTGCTTAAATCCAGGTTCTCCAAGATCACGTGCTGTCACCCCGTGACACGCAACCATCGCATACGTACCAATCTATCGATGCACTGGCAGAAAACCAAAAATAACGGGCACATGTGCGTGGAAGCTCTTCAAACACAACGACAAGGTCGGTGTCGCGCTCAGTAAGGATGGCACTGCCGACACGGAGCGCGTAGTCTACATAGCGCTTTAGTTCAATACACGTTTGACTTTTTATCTGAGCTACTGAAAGGTTACCTTCCCAGACACCAATAGTATAATCATACAGATGCAGGATTGGCACATAGAACAGTAGGGTAGTCAAGTCACAGTAGGGCAGCACACTCACAATAGGGTAGGCACATCACAGTAGGGTAGGCACATCACAGTAGGGCAGGCACATCACACAGAATAGTAGGGTAGGCACGCACACAGTAGGGTAGGCACGCATACATTCACTTGAAAGTAGGGTATGTACATCCATTTAGGGTGGGCACAACACAGTAAGGTAGGCACATGACAGTAGGGTGGGCGCATCACACTCGGGCTGATCAGCACACACAACAGCAGGGTAAACACAACTACACACGCACATGTCATTATGGCAGGCACACAACGTTAACAACAACGGTAAAACCTTTGGCGGTCCCGGCTAGCCGGGGCCCAATAACGATTGCCTTCTCAGCAGACACGCCATGAGGACACGCAGTGCCTCATGGCACATCGAACACCCCATACCAAACTGTCTTCCTAATTGCATGGGAGGTAGCCACCTCAGAAAAGTGGAGTTGACGCCCACGAGACAAAAGCGAGATTCAATCAACGTCTATGCGGTAGGATGCACGTCCGCCGACGTGCGCCTTCTAGTGGTTGCCGAGCAGCATAGCTGGGTCAGCTGGTTGTAGGCGTAATTCACGCCACTATCACTATGGCTAAGCTAAGCCGTCCAGTGTTTCAGCGTTTCCCCGTACAGTTCGAGCATAATGCAGGCAGAGCCACAGCAACAATGGAGCCATCAGCGGTACGGTGCGTGGCTGCGCCATGGTAAGTACCAGCACATGCCACCCGGACCACAGCCCAGCAACGATAAATCACCGAGTTCGACATCGAATAGGTGAGGTTGGATGAAGGATACTGTCTCGACCAGGAAAGCAAGTGAAGTTGCCAGCATGACGCGGACACTGCACGAGTGCTAGTCTCAACTTGTTCACCACTTGGATCACAGGACAGCGCTCGTAATCCCATTTCGAGCGCAACAGCGCACGTTGGATAAAGAATCACGTCTAGCTGCTTTGGCTACGTGTCGAGCACCTCGGTGCCAAGTTCTGCACGTAGAATAGATGTGCGAAGCGTACTGTACCATGTACTTCTACCATTGCGCTGCATTGGACTTGAACGACTATTTCACGGCTATTGCGTCAGTGATTTGACGAATGGCACGCTCTGCGCTTACAACAGAACCACCTTCATCTTTGTCGTCCCCGTACGTACACACACACACATCGACTCCTAATATGCGACACGAGGTGGCTCCTGGAGACACGTGGCGACTCCATCCCGCACTGGACGCCTGTCTGGGCAAAGTTCTGAGCACGACGATCAACAAGCACGTCGGGCTTAAAAATCTGCTGCTTGGTGTAATCGATGTCCTTGATCTCGTGGTACAATTGCGCACTACAAGGCGGCGCCGCGATTGAGCGACTGAGCATACACGTCGAGTACATATCGGATGGACCTGTCCTGGTCAAACGGCTTGATATTGTTGCACCAGCAGCAGCAGTACCATGTGTCACAGCGATGACAACCCCGGAAAGGCTCGCTGCAATCACAGCATCTACAACTGTGGAGAGGGTTCTCGTGACGGCAATGGCGTGGACGGCAGCTTGTCATTGCCCATCATTGGCGACGCCTCCGTTTGGTACAAATGTCCATCACCGACGACCGTCGGATTGACAGGGGATGGCTGCTCTGGATAGCGCCCGAGGTAGCGCCACTTGCTCACGAACCGGACGCGATAATAGAGCATGCAGAGCAGGGAGATGACTGTGATGGTGATTGCGGTCGTCTTCGACTCACCAAACTGGACCCAACCGAGCGCGAGGATTTCGAGGAGGAAGAACGACGCACCTGCCACATGTACAACGGTCAGCCCACGCGCTTCACGACCAGCTCCAGCACAATGTGGTAGATACCACGCACCCCATCGAAACAAGCGATACGCCATCACCCATTCAGTTTCGCACTTCTTGAGCCACCAGTCGGTGAAGGGCGACACAAGCTCGAGTTCCGCGGCATGCAGCGCGCGGACTTCGCCTTCGAGCGTGTGCGTGACGAAGCGCGTCACCGCCAGCAGCAACAGCATGCAGATGAGCATGGCCAGGAGCGTGAAAATGAACTGAAGGGCACACCACGATGGCCACTCGGTCAGTTTACTGCACGGCATCAACATCTGCGCTACCAAGCCGCACCTCCAGACAGCACACCGTGCCGTAGAAGAACATGAGATAGTGATTCAGACCCGACGGAAGGTTGATTTCCATGATGGACACCATGGAAAACGCCGCCAACAG
>NSDO01000215.1:131132-158221 GCA_002286825.1 Lagenidium giganteum | reverse complement strand
CGACCGCGTTCGCACGACTGCCACAGTTGGTGGCTTAAGATCCCCGTCGCGTGACCCCTGAAGTATGTGGTCACTTCAAATTGGGCTCACACATCATGGTGTGTTCGCACGCTAAGTGGGGGAGGGTGTAACGAATGTTACACATTTGGGTTGATCACACATGTGATCAAAGGTGTTCTTTACATTTGCTGTTGAACACCACAATTGGGTTGTTGACATTTGTTGTTGAACACACAAGATGTCAAGAATTGCATTGTTTGCAATTAAAGATGTGTCGTTTGCAATACGGCGTCCCGAAGGGCCGCCTTGATGTTATCAGCCAATCAGAGCTGAGATGCATATTAATGTCCAATCGGGTCTGTATATTTTTAAGGGTCGCTAGAGCAGTTAGGAAACTCCTGCGCCCTTTGGTGCTCTCCTCTAAGGGAGTAATACATCACTTCTGCATTTGCAATCCTTTGCAAACTTCTTGCCCTCACCGCGGAGGGCTGGAGCAACCACTTTGCTCTAAGGCACAGAGCAACCGTCCGTGGTTGCGTGGAAGTCAACGCTTCCTATCGCACTCTTGTGCTGTGTGACGTGCCTTGTCACAATCAGCCACGTTCACGTTGGTGATGACGCCAACAGCGTCGCAGACTTTGTCGCAAACGACAGGCGAAGCATGATGGAAGCTCCGTCGACGCAGCCTCATATCATCGAAGACTATCTCGCCACAGTCGCGCCAGCTCGCACCTTAACGCACGTGCGTTAAGGTGCGAGCTGGCGCGACTGTGGCGAGATGGTGAGAGCTGCTATGCGCAGATGCCGACAAGGAAAGCCTGTGGCCCGGATCAATAGCCAAACGATTGGTATCGCGACCATGAGGAGCTGTTGATCCCCTTCCTCCGTAGCTGTGCAACACCTGTCTAGCTGCAGACCAACTACCGAGCAGCTTTCAAAATGCCAACATCTTCTGTCTAGCCACAGAGTGGCCTGGACTTTCGACCACTTTCGCTCTTGAACTCAGACTACAAGCTCTTCACTAGGGTACTTAGTCAGAGGATGCGAAAGACTTTACCTGCTGTCATCGACGCTCATCAAACTGGCTTCGTTCCGAGACGAACTATCCACGATACCGTGGCTCTGCTCACTGCTTTCCAAGCAAATCACCGGCGCACCAGGACACCTACCTCGGCGGCGGCACTGCTCCTTGATTTTTCCAAAGCGTACGACTCGCTAGACTGACGCTATTTGGTCGCTGTGTTGACCTGGCTGGGATACCCGGAATCGGTCGCTGGCCTCGTGGCCACGGCTTCCTTCCTCGTCAACGGACTGTCTTCAGCGCCTCTACAGGTGAAGTGCGGCATCAGGCAGGGATGCCCATTGGCGCCGCTGCTATTCACTGCCGCACTCGAGCCCTTATACCGCTCCATTCGCGCAACATCATCATTTGAAGGGGTCAAGATCGCGGAAGCCCAGACACGTTGCGACTCACTATTGCTGGATACGCTGACGATACAGCTATCTACACTGTCAACGCCACGACCGCTCAGTGGCAAAAACAGCCCTCCTCCTGTTTGAGGCCGCGTCCGGCCTGCACATCAACGAGTCCAAAACCATTCTGCTGCCGGCTGCACCGGGGGCAAGACTAGAACCAACCGATTACCATGTTGCTGCGACGGATGAAATCATACGATATCTTGGCATCCCAATAATAGTGGAGCCAAACAGCGACCGACTCTGGCAGCTTATGTGGCACAGCTGCGCACTCGCCTGGCCCTCGCAGTATTGAAGACATCCAACGTCCTACCGAGAGCAATGCTAGCAGCAGCGATTGCGGTGCCGAAGATCACTTTTTTTGTCTGTCGCCATATTTGGCCCACGGCAAAGCGAATCAAGTCCAAGAGCTCATCCTCGCATCTGTGTGGAACGGTCACTTTGACACTTCGGAGCGCAGCAAAAAGCTGGCTATCGTTAGCGATCTCTTCGCTGCCGCCAAGTCAAGGTGGGCTGGCCATTCCCAACATACGGCAGCATTTGGTGGCGCTGGCAGCGGCTACTGTCCACCGACAAGCTTAGATCCCGCCAGCCACCCGAGTGGTGCATGGGACCACTCTGCCACGCGAAGCTGTTATTCCAATTTTTGCGCCATGCAGGTGACGTGCAACGGCACCTCCCGACCATTTTTGCAACGGGTACCGCCGCCATTGCGTCTCAAGTAGTGGCACCGAGAGCCGCGGATGAAGTGGAGCTCATCAAGGACGCCGCACAAGCCATTGACTGAGCTACCTACAAAGCAATACAGTTGGCAACGTGAACTCTTCGTGTGGACGCCACCAACGTTCTTCCGCTACTGCGTCAGACTCACCCCACCATCGAGGCTGAGCACGGACGCTGCAATGCAGAGTGGATTCCTCGCTGCACGGCGACTCGTGGTGCGTTCTTGCTAGACGGCTCCGGCGTTTCCATTACGCCCGCTGCCCTCGCACCACTCGGTGAGGGCCATCGTGTTGATGGCCTGGAACTGGTTAAGTGCTGGTAAGCTGCCGTTCCAACCGATCAGTGTCCAGTATCCACTATCCAACTCGCAGGCTGCCGCTTTTGTYCTCCTGGTCTTCTCCCTCATCGCCAACTATCCCAGACTTCTTTTCCGACTGGTGGCGTCGAACCTGCTCGTCACCGATCCACCGTGCCACCAAGACTTTGCTGCAGCTGCAGATGCTGTCGCTGCCACGGTGACGCCGCGGGAATGGCCGTTCCCGGCGCAACGAGCCGTTTTCATTCCTCATAGCCACGAGGCAGAAGCCGTCGTTTGACGTAAATACCCGAAAGCGGCGGTCGCAAACCACCCTGGTTTCTCACAGAAGGCGCAGCTGATCACTAAGCGGCGCACTTTCCAAGCAACATACAAGAACAAGCTCAAGGCACAACGACGTCCGCCTGGCGCCGCACCGCCGCGGACGCCACACATCGAGTTTCCGGACGTGAAATGGCATGATATTGCACAACACCCGGCGGCTACGGACGCGGAACGTTTGACCCCTATGCGAATCAAGCTGGGACGGCTCAACTTTCGCACGAAAGATCGTCCGATGCCACACTGCCCACGCTCACTATGCCGACAAGTTATGGCGAATACATCACATATGTTATGGGACTGTCCGGTGGCCTTCATGGTCTGGGACGAAGTTTGGAATCGGTGGCAGCCGCTGCTCCGATTGCAGGCAACGCAAACGGCAATCCAGACCTGGAAGTTGACGACTTTCCCACAAGGATGGCGGACCATCGATTGCTATCGGCTGCTGTGGACGGTGCGGACTTCAGAGGTTCTCGCGGCTGTCCAATCTAATTTCAACAGTGCGGATCAAATCAGCATACGGAGCAGCGCCCATGTTGCAGGTAGTGTCCGCGCAAGCCAGGAGGGCCCTACGCAACATCGAGTGGCACCTCACGGACTCGCCCCATGGCAAGTATCTCCTGTGGCTTTACCATCACATGCAGGACCTCCCTGACCTGGATCTCCGGCCATCAAAGCCACTTTGGGTACTTTTCTTCGAGGGCGGTGCGCGCGGAAACCCGGCCCTGGGGGGTGCTGGTGCCCTCATCCTGCGTGCCGCACCTGCCGGCTATGCCATTGCTTGGATCAGCAGCAACTACCACGCACCACCTACCAACAACAACACCGCCGAATTCTCGGCCCTGCGGGATGGCAGTGCCGAAGCGGCCTGGATACGCATTGTCAAGCTCCAAGTGATCGGCGACAGCCACCTGATAATTTCAAGACCTCCGGGCTCCCAAGGCTTCGCACCTCAAATTGATATACAGCAACGTCGTACAGCACCTCGACCAGAGTCCATCGGTAGCATGGCTTCATCACGTTCGAGACTGCAACAAAATGGCGGATACCGCCGCCAACTGGGCGATGGACACAACGACCTCGACGATTACGACACTGCCACCACATGCGCTGTACCAGGCGGTCAGCGCTCACCAAGCACAAGACATACATCACCGGTTCGTCAACCATTACTCAACGCCGACATCATCACGGTCGGGTATTAGGTCCAATAGGACGTAAGATACCATATTTTCATCATCATCTAGAATGCAGACGGCTTGGAGCTGATACGCGCCCCAACCTGTGCATGATATTCTCAAACCTGAGTGTATCGTAGTGATAATTAATCCGGAGCTCGCAGTTCGTCGACTAGATTGCTCAGCGTGTCGAAATGAGCGTCCACATGCTTGATTGCGCTTGTTAGACGTGTCTGCCTCCACAGCTATCACTCTCGAGGGCCATCTGGTTATCAATACATCTCGACTCGACGGTTGCATTTGTCTGCAATGTCTCTCGTCCATTCAGCTGCCACGAGCAGCGCCTTGTGCTGTGATGATGTCGATGCCAAGATGACGCACGTTGGTTGAAGTGCGATTTGGCGCCAAGTTCGCACCAGCCACTGAACTCTCCTGCATCAAACACACAGAAAGTATACTTATCGTAGCTATCGGTCTTCGCAATCATTCATTCTGGCAGGTATTCTGAAGTCGACTGCGGGAAATATAAATTGTGGGGAGGTTTTTCGCGGGAGTGGGTGGCGGGAAAAGCACGACGCGCGCAGTGCGGAATCGAGCAGCAACGACGAGTGGAGCTCCATGGTCAAAGCGGACTCCCGAGCGCGATGGTGCCAGGCCATGGCACCCCAGTGCACCGTGAGCGAGGTGGACATGAAGCAGGTGGAAGAGCATGCGAAGCTGATCGGGCGCAAGCGTCGACGCTCGCCGCGGATGGCGTCGCCGGCGCCCAAACCGACCGTGAACGCGCCGTCGCCGCGCTCGGCGGCCGTGTCCCGGATCTCACCCCCAGCGGAGTCCAAGCGCGAGGCGAGCCGGCGGCTGGCTGTGGCAGCGCGTCGGTCCTTGGCGTTCGGCCTCACGATGTCCAGCATTGACGACGAAGAAGTGAGCATTGCGGCGCGCCGGGCGTGTTTGGAGAGCGTGGGCATCGCGGACGACGAGGACACCGAGTTTGTCGGCAGGGAGAGCGAGATGGCGGAGCTCGTGGAGCACTTCAGTCATGCGAGCGCGTCGGCCAAGAAGATGCTGGTGCTGGTGGGCACGCCCGGCGTGGGCAAGTCGTCGTGCGTGGACCGGGCGTTTGCAAAGTTCCAGAGCGAGCGCAAGCCTGACAGCGTCCTCGTGTCGGTCAACTGCAACGTGCATGACAGCGCAGAGGAAGTGTACTACGACGTCAAAGAGCAGGTGCGACAGCAGACCGGGCTGTGCCTGCCACAGTTCCGCAGCTCGCCCATGCACGCCTTCCTCAAGGCTGATCGCATCTGCAAGCTCAAGATGAACGTGTGAGTGGTTTGCTGGTTGCATTGGCGTTGGTGCGTACGATCACGATTGACTCATAGTTTGTTTTGATGGTGCAGTGTGCTCATATTGGACGAGTTGGATGACTTAATCTCGCGTGACTCAAAGGCGCGGCTGTGCAGTCGCAGACTGATCGGGTTCTTTGCGCAGTTGTCGCAGTCGCCGTTGTTCAAGTGTGTCGCCATAATGAACGACACGCTGGTGCAGACATCGATGGCGACACAACTGCTGGAGCAGCACGCCATCCAGACGCGCGCGCTCGTGTTCAAGCCATACGACTACGACACGCTGAAGCGTGTACTGGAAGCGCACATCGAGAGCGCTCTGCGCTCGCACAAGTTGGCACTCGAAGTCAATGACCTATGTCCGGGCCGCGCGTTAGAGCTACTGGCCCGCAAAATCCACAGCCACGCCCATGGCGACGTACGCTGCGTGCGCAACGTGTTGGCGGCATGCGTTGACCTGTCGTTGGCGCGTCTGGATGCGGCAACGGAAGCGCGGCAAACGCCCGATCAGTGTGCGCTGACCATGGCGGACGCCGTCAAGTACGTCCGCGAGAACTTTATGGCACCGGCCGTGCGTTGTGTGCGCTCATACCTGCCCGAGAACCTTCGCGTGGCACTGCTCGCTGTCATTATCTCGACGCGCGTGTCGTGGTGCTCGTTTGTGGGTGTGCTCGAAGCGTACAAGGACCTGCGTACCAGCAACCCGTGGCTACAACGCTTAACGGCGCGACCGATGCAGGAGCAGCTGGAGCTGTTGCGCAAGAACGGCCTCATCGAGATCAAGACAAAGCGACGTCAAGTGACAGCGCCATGGAAGCATGCCATGATCAAAGCGCGTATGTCAATCGACGAGTTCGTGCAAAGCACCCGCGATGACGCGGCCATCGCCAATGTGCTGGCGACGCTCGACGACAACCAAAGAGTGAGCAATCGCCGTCGAAGCGCACGCTTGGAAGCAGTGGGGAGCGCATGACGCAGGAAGACATGTTGTATCATAGGAATGAACGAATCAAGACAAGAAGAAATCAATTGAATGAGTCTCTGAATGAACCGCCACCAACAGCAATTGGATTGCAATAGGGCCATAACAATAACACACGACGACGACACTGGAGAGGAGCAAGGCGGTCGGTCAACTGCCGATGCCGTGGCGCAGGAAGAAGCGTCGGAGCCAGCTGTACTTGGCGGTGCGAGACTTGCCTGAACAGCGACAGACAACACGAACCAAACACGACGACAAGGTCAGTCAGCGAGGTAGTCGATGCAAGCGCATCAAGACGCCACGCACAGTCAAAGTCGGGGATGAGGTGGTCGCAGTGCGAGAGGATGTCGATCTTGCGAATCGGCTCCTTGCTCAGCTCAGCCTTGCGCATGAAGCGGAGGATGTGGGGCTCGAACGCCGCGTTGGGGCCTGTGTAGTGCTGCATACGCATTACGCGGCGCCGCGCGTCCACCGCCTGCGCGATCTCCTTGCGCTGCTTGATCCACGCGTAAAGCGTCGGGCGCTTGATGGCGAACTTGTTGGCGATGCTCGTCATCGACTCCGTCTTGCGGTGGCGCTGCACATAGCGGATGACCTGCACACTCGTGGGTCCATGGTCAGCGCCAAGGACACCACCGCACAAGGGCGACACACATGCACCTGTGCCTTGAACTCGAGCGTGTCGTACATGCGCCCGGTGGCCTCCGGGGCCTGCGCTTCCGTCGCCATCGCTCTTTGCGTTGGCGCCGCCCTCTTGGCCGTCCCTTGTCCCGGGGGGGCGAACGTGGAACGAGCGACAGCCAATGGAAGCCACGCACAGCCACGCCGATCAAGCGACCGGCCAAGACATCCACGCGGCGGCCGCCATCTCCACATCGACGCGGAAGCGACGACGACGGTCATGGGCTGACGACGCTGACTCTGACGCCCTGCGCAGGCTGGAGGAGGCATGTTCACGCCTGCAGCTGTCGGGCGGCGACGGCGGCGCCATTGGACGTGACCAGCAGCGCCGGCAGCTGACGACGATCCTGGGACGCGCCATCATGGCCGCGAGCCATGGCGTGGCGCACCAGAACACCATGTACGTGAGCGGCATGCCTGGTGTGGGCAAGACGACGGTTGTCAACAGTGTGCTGCAGCAGCTCAAGCAGGACACCACAGTTGCGCTGTGTGTGGTGCATCTGAATGGATGGACCAACCACGACGCACAGGCGGCGTACAAGACCATATTGCAGTCGCTCCGTGCGTGTGCTGGAGGTGACGACCAAGCAGACGAAGGCGGCAATGTCAAGGAGAGTGCCAAGCAACGAGGCTCCAAGCGCAGCACGCCCTGTGAGCAGTTGGAGCGACTGCTACGGCGGCACGACGACCAACGCCCCGTGCTCGTCGTCGTCGTGGACGAAATGGACGTGCTGGAAGGCCCGGACATGGATCGCCTGCTGTACAACCTGCTGCAGTGGTGCTCGCTCGGTCCAGCTAAGATGGTGCTGCTGGCGCTGGCCAACAAGATGGATTTGCCCGACGGCCTGTCCGCCAAGGTCGAAAGTCGCTTCGCTGGTCCGCGCATCGTGTTTCCGCCGTACACGGCGACCGAGCTGGTCGAGCTGGTGCAGCAGCGCGTGGCCGACCTCGGCATCTTGGACGGCGATATGTTGCGCCTGTGCACCACCGCCATTGCGCGTGCCTCCGGTGACGCCCGTCAGGCACTCAATCAGTGTCGTCACGCTGTCGAAGCGCGACTACGCGTGCTCCGAGCCACACGCGGCAGTCGACAACAGGACGAAGACGTCGAAGACGATGCCGGAGAGCTAGTGACCATCCACGACCTGGACGACGCAGCCGCCGCCACCAACACGTCACCGCTGCAACGACTGCTCCGGTCGTGTTCCAAGTACGAGTGCGTGCTGCTGGTGGCGCTCACGCAGGCAGCACGCAAGGTGGTCAACGGCAGCGACGTTGGTGACGCCCATGAGCCGATGGCGATGGTGGCGTTGGAGCAGGTCGTGCGCCAAGCCGAGTTGATCTGTCGCCTCGTCGGCGTGGAGCCGTTGGCGCACATGAGCGCGTACCTTCGTGTCATTTCGGCGCTGCGACTGGCTGGCGTCGTGTGTGAACACATGACGCAGACGCAGCGATGGCCGCGCGTGGAGCTGCGGTGCGTGGAGGCGGACGTCATGGGCGCCATGGCGGCGCATCCGTGGGGCCGCCGCCTCGTCGCCACATGGCTTGACGACACTGCGATCAACGGGTGACCCCAAATAATAATATGGTGGGTGATTGGGTTGATTGTTCGATATAATATTATTATATCGAACAATCAACCCAACTCACCCACCCAACTCACCCACCCAACTCACCCACCCACGAGTTCCACGTGTGCAATTGCACGAAAAGAGCCAGGTATGGTGGCAGCTCCCGCTGGATTGCGTCTGTCAACGAGCGGACACCTGGGTGAAGCGCGCGTTGTCCCCTACCTCCCATCCTTGATTCTCATGACGGAGGGAGATGCCAGGACCAGGGGTAGGATCTGGGGGGCGCTGCCTGTGAGGCGCTTTCCGGCCAATGATTGGTGGAAATCCAACACAGTACCTGAGACAGATTCCAAAACACGGTGAGCTGATCGCTGGCGCGCGCTGGAATTGCCAGTTCCTGATTTTCAAAAGCGAGTGCGTTGCTGCATTTCCTGGCGGCTTCCTTTGAGTATCAGTTTCCACGTCTGGCAGCACCGAGCAAAGGCGGTGTCGCTCCATCCACTGCATCCATCGCTGCGTGCCTGCTCAGTGGCTCAGTGCTCACTGCTCATAGTGCGTGGCTGTGTCTGCGTGTGTGTGTGTGTGACCGCACCCTCCATCTCTCTATCTCCTTCTCTGTCTGTGTCTTCGTCCTTCGTCGTCGTCGTCAACGTCGCCTCCTTCTGCGTCCATGCGTGACCATCCCGCGGACATCGAGAAGACGCCGGATCCCGCGCTCATGAGCGACAACACGGACTTCGAGCGCCTGCAGAGCGATGGCTTCGTCAAGATCGGCGGCGTGCTCACGGACGCGTCCGACCCGCGCACCATCAAGGGCGGCTCCAGCGGCGGCGGTGGCGGCCATGGCGCTGCCGCCACCGGCAACGGCAATCGCTTGTTCTACCTGCGCGTGATCGACTCGCGCAAGTGGCATTACTCGGAGACCTTCGCGCTCTTCCTCGACTTCTTCGTCCAAGTGCTGGCCGTGTCCTTCGTGCCCCGGAGCGGCTTCCACGACAGCGTCGGCGCGCAGAGCTCGCGCCTCTTCTCGTCCGGCCTCATGCTCTGCTACTTGATCGACATGGCCATCCGCGTGCTCGGTCTGCGGGCGGCGCTCTTCCGATCCCACTCGAATATTGCCGACCTCGTGGCGCTGCTGTCCATGATCGCGCTGCTCGGCGGCCGCTACGTGCTCGGCTCCATCGAGTTCAACCTCTGTCTCGGCTACTTGTCGGTCGTGTCTCTGCGCTTGATCCTCAAGCCACGAGCACGCACGTTCTCTAAGAAACTGCACAAGTTCCGCGCTAATGGCGACCAGATCCGCGTGTCCATCGAGTCGCTGCGCGCGTCGCTCACTCGCATTCCTGGTATTACGGCGCTGGCCATTGAGATGATGGAGACCGACCTCGTGATCATCTGCGGCCGCGACGAAGGTGACATGACGCGCGACGAGCTCATGCAGTTCCTGGAACGCGCACTGCACTACCGGCCGCATCACCTGTCGGCCACCGAGTTCCTGGCGCACCTGCGCGACATCGACGCGTCTTCGTCCCGTGTGGCGTACGGCGCCACTGACGTCGTTCGCAGCACGTTGTGGCACTGGTCCAACCAGAGCATGGACTTGGCGTTCTGCTTCCTCGTCGTCTGCGTAAACGCAGCCATCACCCCGTGCATGGCCTACCTGCAGGAGAAGCTCACGAACGCGTTCGACAATCGCAACACGCCGGAAGGAACGCGCGACCTGACGTTCGGCATCGTCGGCGTCCTTGGTCTCTGTGTGCCCTTCGTGCTCGGCAACTACGCTATCGGCTACTTCCAGTCCAAGATGATTTCCAAGGCCACGGAGCTTATGCAGAGCAAGCTGCTCGAGATCATTCTGCACCAAGGCACTGGCTTCTTTGCCGATCGATCGGAAGGTGACCTGAACAACCTGTTTTCCAGCGACGTCGCGCGTGTCAACTCGCTTTGGCAGGCTGTGTTCTGGAACCTGCTCAACCCGCTCGTGGGCGTCGTCGTGGGCTTTGGCTACGCCATCTATAACGACGTGTCGCTCGGTATCATGGCGTTCGCGTTCGCTGCCATGCTGCTGACGAGTGGTCCGCAGGGCTTTGCTGCGCAGCGATCCAAGGAGTTTGGTTCCAAGAACGCGTACGTGGCTGCCGAGTTCCAGAACGCGGTGGCGTGTCAGAAAGTCGTGCGCGCATATGCGATCCAGGAGCCATTGATGACGCGCTTCCGACGCACATGCACGGCGCTGCGTAAGAGTCAGTTCTCGAAGGACTTTTGGTCGAGTATCGTGCAGATCTACATCGAGTCGGCCATGTACATCTTCACGGCCATCATGACGGCGTCGCTGGCCATGAAAGTGTGGCGTGGTGAGCTGGAAACTGGCAAGTTCTTCGCCATGATGACGCTGCTAAGTCGTGTGTCGACGCCCGTGACTGTGCTTGGCGGCTTCATGCGTGTCGCCATCGGCAATGCCAGCTCGCTGCAGCGTATCGACGACATTATTCTGGGCCTTGGCAGCCAAGGCACTGACGACGACAATGATCGCGATCTCCCAGCGCTGCCCAAGATGCAGAACGAAATCAAGGTCGAGAAGCTCGTGTTCAAGTACGATAAGCACTCAGAGCGGTACATCCTGAACGAGCTGACGACGACCATTCCACGCGGTGCGTACACGTGCGTCGTGGGACCATCGGGCTGCGGCAAGAGTACGCTCTTGGCATGTTTGATGCAGTTCCAGGAAGCAGACGGTGGATGCATTCGTCTGGACGGTCACGATATTTTCAATTTCTCGAAGAAGTCGTTCATGGACCAGATGGCTGTAGTGTTCCAGGACGGCGGCATCCTCAACGGAACGATTTACGACAACATCCGCTATGGCAACACTGGCGCCACGAACCAGGAATGTGAAGAAGCAGCTATGCTGGCCGAGTGCGGATTCATCAAGGACCTCAAGGACGGCTTCGACACAGTGGTCGGCCAGCACGCCACGTGCAACCTTAGTGGTGGTCAGGCTCAGCGTCTCTGTTTGGCACGTGCACTGTGTCGCAAGCCAACGTTGCTGCTGCTGGATGAAGCCACCAGCGCGTTGGATCCGGAGACGGAAGCGTCCATCGTGGCGACGCTGGAGCGCCTGTCCAGCAAGATGAACATGACGATCATTTCGGTGACGCATCGCCTGTCGACTGCCGTGAACGCCGACCTGATCCTCGTGCTCAACGCCGGTCGTGTGGCCGAGCAAGGCTGCTACGATCACCTGGTGCGCAAGGGCGGTCTGTTCTACGAAATGGTACACAAGACCGATTCGAGCGAGGAAGAAGAATCCAAAGGCAAGAAGAAGCTCACTGCGTCGTCTTTGACGGTCACGACCGACTCACTGGCTACCGGCGACAACAAGATGCAGGAAAGCGCGTTGGCGCTGCAGCAGTTCACACGCGCGTTGAGCACACGAGCCGTGCAGGAAGCAAGCGAAGGCCGTACTGGTACGTCATGGTATCGTTATGGCAACCGCGCGTCGTTCCGAGGACGCAAGACCAGCCAAGACGAAAGTGGGCGCCGCTCGCAGACCAACAGCGTCATCGGTGAATCGCACCAGTGGCTCCCACAGAACGACGCCGCGAGTCGTCACGGCCATTCCGTGTCGGCTGCGAGCGAAGACGAGCGCAACAAGTATTTCGTGCTGTAGTCAGTTCGCGTGTTCGGCGTCTGCTTTTGCGTGCTTTCATAATCACAATTCTTTGCTTTCTTTCTATCTCGATCTGTGTACGCAGAGCCGACGACGTTCCGATCCGCAGGCGCATTGGAAATTATGGCGCGAAGACCAACGCTTTTCTACAACTCAAGTCGCCATATCGGTGACGGGTGCCATCAGCGAGACGACCCGTGGACATCATGTCCACTGCGCTTGACAAGACCGATGTAGGGAATTGGCATGCTTGTGGGTTTAGCCACAGTGTCTGGCAGTCGTTTGGCCCGGTCAGTCTTCCAATGGTCGATTATCACGAAATCACTAGATATGGATCCGAGCACTGTCGTCCTGGTTGCAGGATGCAGCTTGAGCGTGCACGTTGCGTCGTCAGTCGAAGCTCTCACCACCCTCAAGCTAATAACCTGAGCGTGTTCTCGCTCAACTGCTCTGCTTCGCGCCATGGCGAGGCTACGAGCTGCTCGCCGGTATTAGTATCCGTCATGCTCAGCATTACAGGAATTCTGAGCCATCTATTCCTGCATTTCCCCAACAATTTAATCAAGCATCTTGACGATAAAATAAAATCGATAAACGGCGCAACACACAGACGTGAGCTGAACGGCACTGAACGCATGGCACAACATGGGCCGCAATAGTCAAGTGGTGAAGGTGTTCGACGTGGCCGGCGACAATTTCACTGTACGCACCTCCAAGGAAAATGCAGGATTCTCCGAGCAAGATGCGTGGCCAGCGTTATCTGCCGGTCGTCGGCTGGAGTTCGTTGCCGAGGACGAGCACTCGTCGCGATCGCGTGTGGTCCACAAGCACGACGCAATGCGTCGGACGCAGGTGATTCACAATCGATCACGCATTCCGGTTGAGGTTCGTCGTGAGATTGGCCACGTGATCGTCGAAAGAAACTTGGGAAGTCCGCTTCGCAGAGCGAGTCCCACCAAGCAGCTGATCCTGAAGGATCGTGCACAAAACATCCTGCTCGCTACTTCAACGTCCTCATTTGATGAGCGGGGGGAGACAACTTCAACCGCAGACACGCTCCCTGCTCACATCCAGAGCAACAGCGGGACGCGGTGGTTTCTTCACGTGGCTGCTGCCGCACAGCGAGGGCCTTGTTCACCACCAACTTGGTGACACCAAGCAACTGCATCGCACTTTTCGGAGCCACCTTCTGCAGCCGCGGCTGCTTCAACAAGCCATCTCGAGCGAGCAATGACCGTTTCCCGTGACGCGTCCACACATCACACGCACGCACTCGCTTGGCAATGCTTGGTGCAACCGTGAACCAGCACGCGTCCCGTGACGTGTTTCTCGTGGAGAAACACGGGTGCAACACCCAGTGTCGCAGTAGCCAAGACCTTGCATGGTTCCACGCTGCATCGCTCATACATTGCGCGAAAGTCAACAGCATGGGCGATCTCATCACAGGGCTACATTCGCGCCTTTGCGGGCACTTGTGGGGCTGGAATCGAAGACAAATCGATGAATTGCTGACCTCCCGGGAAGTCGGTGTCGTAGGTAGGTACGATGGGCAGTGGGCAGGGCACAGCAGAACGGATGGTGGAGTGTGTGCACTGCACACAAATACACGCGCGCGCACCATCGTCGGCGAAGACAGCAGGTCCCAGGAATGTTGACTTGATGGATTGAGCAACAGAGGGAGCGCAGTTGATAGATCACGAACAGTCAACGTCAGCCTTCGCACCTGCCTCAGCCAGCTGGCATCTGTCTTGCTTGTACCACGACGCTCATCACCGCGGCACCACCCAGTTCTGGCTGTGACGATCGTCCACCTTCCCACCCACTTCACGCATAAACTGTGATAGAGCACTCGCCACAGAAAGCGCCTACGACTCACCATCCGATTCCACGGGGTAGTCGTTCTCACAGGACATACCCACCTGCGTCGGCTCAGGGCTCAGGCCAAGTCTAGGGTGGTCATTCCCACTTTTGCCAGCTCCGCAGCACCAGCACCAGCACAGCCCAACAGCAAGCACCAGCGACCGCAGCCATGACGTCTGTGTCTTTCTCCCTCATGCATCCAGACGAGCCCAAGAAGAAGTCGAAGCTGCGCAAGATCATGGGGTCGCTCACGACCTGGATCATCATCGGCACGATCGCCGGTGTCCTGCTAGGCGAGTTTGCACCTGGGTTTGCCAAACAGGCAGCGCCGCTGCAGCAAGTGTTCCTGCGCACCATCCAGTTCGTGGTGTTCCCGCTTGTCTTCTCGTCGCTGGTCGTCGGCATTGCCGGCCATGACGACCTGCAGCAGTTGGGTCGCCTGTCATGGAAGTCATTCCTGTATTTCGAGATCGTCACGGTGAGCCACAGTCGCAATCGATGCTCGGATCATGAGGCGATGACGAACTCACGTTGCTGTGTCTGTCTACTGTAGACCATTGCCCTCATCTTTGGTTTGGTCGCCGCCAACGTCGTTCGGCCTGGAGAGGTGGGCCTGACCAAGAAAGCGGATTACAAGCCACCGAGCAACGCGTCGCCGTTCACGTTCGCGGCGTGGATCAACCACTTGACGCCGAAGACTTGGGGCGAGATGATGGGGGGCTCCGGCTCGTCCGAGTTGCTCCAAGTGCTGGTGGCTGCCATTCTCGTCGGCACTGCCACAGCTAAAATGGAGAATCAGTACAAGAAGCAGATCGTCGACCTCGCACAAGCTGTGATGCAAATGATGTTCAAGTTCGTCAACATTGTGATCTGGACCGCGCCTATCGGTGTGTGCTTTGCCATCGGAGATGCCATCTACTGGGCTCGCTCAAGAGCTTGGGCGCCTTTGTCCTCACGGTCTACGTCACGCTCATCATCTACGTCCTCACCATTTTCGTCCCCATCATGTACATGTTCAAGATCCAACCGATGGAATTCTTTGTGGCCATGCGCGAGCCACTCATGATTGCCTTCACCACCGCGACGTCCGAAGCCGCGCTGCCCAAGGTGCTCGAGTGCCTCGATCTCTTCGGCGTGTCGCCACACATCTCGGCCTTCGTCGTGCCGTTCGGCTACTCGTTCAACCTCGCTGGTGCGACCGTCTACCTGGCGCTCGCTTCCATGTTCTGCGCCCAGGCTGCGGGTGTGGACAAATCGATCAACGAACAGATCGTGATGGTGCTGATGCTCATGCTATCGTCGAAGGGTGTGGCTGCCGTGCGTTCAGCATCCATCGTCGTGCTGGCGGCGACGGTGCAGCAGTTTGACATTCCGCAATGGCCCGTGGCGCTGATCCTTGGCGCCGACTGGGTCATGAACATGGCTCGTGCGCTCGTCAGTGTCATGGGCAACTGCTTGGCCTCGGTGGTCATGGCCAAGATGGAGGGCGAGTTCCGCAAGGAGAACTGGGAGAAGGTTCTCCAGGCTAACGACGACGAGGAAGACGAGAAGAAGAGCGTAGTGTCAACAGCGTGAGCGTAGAGCGAGCGAGAGTGCGAACTGTTTGGATTAAAAAAATGTATGCTTGTGACTGTCCAAACCTCCTACATATATATCTTCCTAGTCGCGTGGTGGCTGGTCCATGTTGCGATCGCACACCAAACGTATCCTGACTTCACGTGGATGTATTGCACACCAGCCCCATGAATCCACTTGCATCAACAGCATGGCGGTCGAGCACACGCTGATTCCGCTGGTCCAGAAAGCAGATGGATTGGGTGGGCGCCTGCATCAACGTGAGCCAGTGCGCGCAGAAAATGTCACCGCCAAGCTGCCATTCCCCAGCAGGATTTCTCTCCGCATCTCGTCGTCCAGCAAACCTGCCGTACAAAGTGGCTCTTCATTGCTCCACCGTGACATAAAGGCATGAATGACATGAATGGACCCCTCGCGCCATCGTCACAGGGGCGCCTGTTGGGCCAACAGAATTTGGCGCCAAATTGTTTGCGCGCCAAGCGCCTCCTCTCCTTTTCTACCAATCACATCACCGTATCCCTCCGTGCGACGATATGATTGGCTGACACCTGTGCATCTGGCCGTTGGTCGTGCCAGTTGGGAAGAAGCCATTGACCCACAGCGACGAGGATGTCGCGCCTGGGCCATGACGGAGGCGAGTTCAAGCTGTCGCCGACCGATTTTGAGCACGAGGCGCTGCTAAAGCGTCGTCGCTATCTGTCACCAGGCCGCAGCTCCGCCACCAAACCGACTTCGCGCATCGTGTCGCTCGTGGGCATCAAGAACAACCGCGTCGGCGTCGGCCTCATCGGGCGCAGCGGCAGCGTCGTGTCCTCGGCCAAACAAACAACGTCGCAGCCCCCGCGCATGTTTGCCCGGCGCTCCTCGCTGCCGGCGGAGCAGCAGTTTATCACATTGGGCGGTCGCCGCGGCCCCAAGCGACCAAGCAGTCCCGTCCAGCTGCGCAGTTCAAGTCGGGGACGCTCCACTGCGGCGGCGCGGGCGCGCTCGCGGACGCCCGAGCGGCACAGCCGCAGCCATGGAGACAGCGGCGGCCGCCATGGCAGTGGCAGTGGCAGTGGCCGAGACCGCGAAGAGAGCCGAGGGCGCGCGCGCGCGCGAGAGCCATCTTCGTCCAAACGAGCCGAGACAGACGCACGCCACAGCAAACCACTGAGCTCCCGTACGAGATCCAAGTCGGTGCATAAGAACACGGCGGCGGCGCGAACGCGGTCCCAGTCACGGGCGCGCAGCCGCAGCCCCACGCCCGAGAAGCGCCGCCACTCGGAGTCAGCGCGGAGCCGAACACGAACGCGCAGTCCGACGCCATCGCAGCCGGAGCCAGAGGAGCCACCGAAGCGACAGCACCGACGTAGCAAGAGCCGTGCACGGTCAAGCGGCGCGGAGCTGAACTCGGAGCTGGAGACGACGGAGCAGCAGCTGAAGCAGGCCAAGACGGAGCTGGTGGCGCTGGAGGCGGAGGCGCAGGAGGTGCTGGCGAGGGTGGAGAGCAAGAAGTACGAAGTGATGGACCTGCAGATCGTGCTGGACGGGCTGCGGAAGCGACAGGAGCTGCAGCAGCAGTTCCTGCAGCGCGGAGACAGCTTCTCGTCAACGTCGGAGGCACCGGCGGCGGCACCGGCGGCAGCACCGGCACTAGTCAGCAATAGCAGTCCCAATCGCAGTAAGCGAGAGCGGTCTCTGAGCCGGCCGCGGGCGTCCAAGCGGCCGTGCATTATTGACGAGGACGACGAAGGCGAGTTCGAGCCCCCAAGCGTGGCGGAGCCTGTGTCGTCGCAGTTGACGGAAGATGAGCGCGTGAGCGACGATGATGATGAAGAAGACGATGACGACGTCGAGATCATCGAACCAAGGCGAGTGAAGAAGGAAGTGACGACGCCGCGCAGCAGCAAGAAGAGCCACCACAGGAGCAGCAGCAAGCGCAGTGCCACGCCGACACCGACGCCAACACCGACGCCCGTGGCCGAACCGGTCGTGGTCGACTACTTTTGGGGACGAGCCAACAAGCCAAAGCTGCTGTCACAGCCACGCATCCGCACGTTTCCTGACGGCTGCGCGCGCAAGCTGCGCAACCTCGCGTTCAACCCGATCAAGACAGACGTGTTCGTGACAAGCTCGGACGACGGCGCGCTGGTGCTGTGGAACTACGTGCGGCAGACGCAGCAGATCTCGCGGCTCGTGAGCTTCACGCCATCATCGTTCCGGGACGAGTGCCAGTGCGCCGAATCCATCGCGTGGAGCCCCGATGGCAATCGCCTTGCCCTGGGCTTCCGCGACGCCATCAACGGCCAGAGCGATTTCTGCGTCGTCAAGCTGCACCAGCTGTCGCTCACGGACGCCACCAAGCCCATGGTCATCCCGGCCGACCGCATGGTGCGCAAGTCGACAACACTGCACTCGCGTGGCATCAACACAATCGCGTGGGTGCCCGAGGGCACCGGCGACGCACTGACAAGTCGAGGATTGATCACGGCCGGCTCGGACCACGCCGTCGTGCTGTGGGAAGAGCACGAGGCGCTCAGCGCCGGTCGACGTGACCTGCCGGATTTTAAGTGGAAAGTGCTGCATCGCGAACACAAGAGCGAGGTGCGCGCGCTGGCCGTACACTCGGACCGGCGGTGGGTGTTCACGGGCGGCCTGGACGGGCTTGTGGTGCGCTACGACATGCAGAGCTACCGCGCAACGACGCTGATGGAGCGCCGCAAGCCCAGCATCTCCAAAATCAACGAGATCCTGGAGCACCCACACAACCCGAACCTGCTGTTGGTGAGCAGCATCGAGCAGGCCGAGCAGAATCTGTTCCTGCACGACCTGCGCGAGCGCTACCGCGACTATCGCGACGCCATGACGCTCACGTGGGTCAAGGCGTCGGACTCGCGCTCCATGAGCCAGTATATTGTGCCGCGCTGGTCGCATGGAGGCTTCCACGTGTCGTGTGGCAGCAACAGCGGCGTCGTGAACGTCTGGGACGTCCGTATGCGCGACAAGACATACCCAGTCACCACGCCCCACCAGGAACTGCGAGTACACCGTAAGTGTGACCGCCATTATCACAGGATGCATTGTTGGATCTGACGCTGTTTGTTTGTTTGATGCAACGTAGAGAAACAAGTGCTGCACGCGACGTGGCATCCGCGCTACGACGCGCTGTTCAGCGTCTCGAATGACCGCAATATCGGGCTGCTGACGTTCCACTAGACAGGCGACGTCAGACTAGCCAGCTCCGCCCATGAATCTGATAGCAACCAGCAGCGCACTAGGCGATGCTTGGCGGGGGCTGGCACCGACACCACAGGCACCACACACACAAACACACGCAGAGACAGTAACAGAGACAGCAATGACCACCAAACCCGACACAATAGAAGGAATTCCACCAACTGGTCATTTGAGCGCCCGTTCCGATCAGCACACCAACAGTCGCCAGCCACACGTGCCTCACTCGAACATGACGGCAGCGTGCATGAAGATGAGCGACGTTGACGATGGAGCACGTGCGGACGCAGCGGCAGATGATCTGGCACAGAGTGGCCTTGTCGATGCCGCGGCGCCGATGTGGCGCGTGAAACTGCTGGAGAAAGAGATCGCCGCCGTGGAGACACGCATGCGCGGGCAGCTACAACAGCTGCAGCGCAAACTCACGCGGCTCGAGCACGACCCCGAGCACATTGCTCGAGGTGCGCCAACAAGCGGTGTCACGTGGGACGGCACAAACTGGTCTCTCCAAGAAAGCACGAAAGTCGAGCCACGACAGCACTCGCCTGTTGTTACCAAGCGCGTGCTGGCGGTGCTGACAGAGACCGTCGGTAAGTTGTGTGGCTAGTTTTGTCGGTCATCGCCAATGCGAATGATGGGCGTGATCATGTTGCGCTTCTGCAGACCAGTTGAGGCTGCGAGTGGAGGCACAGGAGGCAGCGCTAGAACGAGTCGTTCACCACCTGCGCAGCTCCGATGGCGGCCTGGGTGGAGATCGTGCGACGCAGCAACAGCAGCAGCATCAGGACGAGGTCGTCGAGTTCTTCCTCACCGAGGTTGACAAACACGCGGCCGTGGCACAGCAGCTCGTGCAGGCGCAGGTGACCACACGCACCAAGCTGAAAGAGCTGGAAGCAGCGCTCAAGACCGCGCAGATGCAGCAGAAGGAGCGACAGCACAAGGCACAACATGCAATCAAGCGACTGCACGAAGAGCTAGTGGCGACCAACCAACTGCAGCGAGAACAGCACACGTTGCTCCAGCAGAAGCACAAGAAGTGGGCAGCAGCGTTGCGAACGCGGCTAACTGAGCAAGTGGCCGACGTGCATCAGCACGAGCAGGACGAACGGCGGACGTGGACCGACCAGTGTGAGCGGCGACTCACAGAGCTCGTAATGGACACCCAGGCGCTGCGGGCCGAGACGGCGGACGTGCGAGGAGCTGTTCGTGACGTGACACAGCAATGCCGAGGGTGAGGCGGTCGAAATGACGTTGGCTGCGGACATGGAGGCTGGTTCTGACAGCGACGTCGTGACGCGGTGACTGCAGGATGAAAGGACTGCTTCAGGCCGTGTCCGAGGAAGTGATCAAGCTCAAAGGAGCGACCAAGTGGCCACCACAGAGTGCTGCTCAGACTTTCTGCATGGATCACATCCGCAACGCCATGGACGCCGTGGCGGTGCATCCAGCGCCGCACCACAACGACGCCAGCACAAACAGCAGTGCGATTAAGTAAATACAGGACCTGCGTTCATAATGCAGTCGGTCGGTCGCCTAGTCTGGAATACACATAACCGATGGAAACGTTAGACGTTGCGGTCACCGCCTCGTTACACCGCCGCCCACCTGACGCCAGCAGCGCGTGGGATGGATCTGTATGAAGCGTGCGAGAACGGCAATGAAGAGCGTGTGGTCGAGCTGCTCGTGCATGGCGAGCACCGCATCGGCCGCGCGCGCGGCTCACGCCTCATCAACGCCATCGATGCCGGCGAGTCCTTCTCCTCACGTCGACATGAGTCGACGACTCTGGCTGCCAACGTGGCCGCCAAGGCCGGCCTTGTTCAGACGCCGCTCGAAATGCTGCGAGCTCGTGGCACGGCCGGCCGGACGCCTCTGCATGCAGCAGCGTTGGGTGGTCAGGCTGGAGTCGTGCGGCTGTTGCTGGGAGAGCCCTGCGACGTCTACTTCACGAGTCGATCCAAGGACGAAGTCATGGAGCTGCTGGAGCCGCTATCGCAAGCAGGCAGCACATGCCACTCGACTTCCATCCGCATGGCCACCAAGGACGACATCGCAGCGCTCGTGCCCATGGCGACGATCCAGTTCGGCCCCGGCCGCATCGTACCGGTGCGCGACCTGCTCGACGGCCGCAGACACGTCGACGTGTTCGGCAATACACCGCTGCAGTGCATAAGTTGCTTTGGCTGTGGCTCAACCGAGAGCCACATCGCCGACGGCCTCGACATCACCAAGCAACTGCTGCTGCATGGCGACCAGCCCAACCTGCCCAAGTACGCCACGCACTGGACGCCGCTGCACTGGAGCGCGTACAACGGCAACCACGAGCAGACCGCGCTGCTGCTTCATCCAGCTGCGAGCTTGCCCGAGGCTCAGCGCAGCGCCATCGGCAAGACCCAGATCAGTATCCCGCTGCTCGTCAACGGCGACAACTTGTTCGCCGTCGACGTGGCCGGGCGGCGTGGTCTGACGCTGGTCGACGAGATGGCGGAACTCCGCCGCAAGCCCAAAATCACGCGGAACCTGTACGAGCGCTGGCGCCTGCGTCTCAACCACGTCCAAGTGCTTCAGCTGTTCACGCGCGAGTTCCTAGCTAACGCGCAGCAACTCTCGCGCTACGTGGCTGAGATGAACTCGCGCGTGCCGACGCTGCTACGAGGTCGGCGGGACGACTCCACGCGCAAGCGCGCGTTCACGACGGCCGACGCAGTGCGTTATGGCCAGCACCTGCTCTACTGGATGGGCTGCTTTGGACTGGTGAACGAAGTGCGCGATTTGCTGGCGATGGAGCTGACGGTTGTGGACGCACAGAGCCATCACAGCGGAGCGACGGCACAGGTCGTGCGGCTGCAGCCGCTCTACGTGTGCTCGTGCGAGGAAGCCAAGCGACAGAGCGTGCTCCACGCTGTCGCCGTCCATGGGCAGGAAGAGATTGTGCGACTGCTGCTCGAGCGCATGCTGGACGAGCAACACAAAGACGGTGTGCCGTTGAGTCACGTCAAGGAAGTGGACAACAAGCCCGAGGAAGTCCCTCAGCACCGCCGTCGCAGCACCATCGTGCCTGCTACGGAGCCGCTCGTGAACGCGAAGGCCGACAATGGTGGTGAGCACCATGAGCAGCAACTTCAACAGCACAAACCAGGACCTGGCCTTGACATTCTCGCTTTGCTAACGTCTGGGTGGAAGAACCACCGTAACGAGACGCCGCTCTTCTTGGCGGCGCTGCATCTTCGCCAGGGTGTCGTACGCGTAATTCACGCGCTGCTGACGGCCGAGAGCATCGCATGGGAGCTCAAGCATTGCAACGTCGAAGGCTCGTACATCCACCACGTGGCCCACGACGAGGCACGGCACTTACTGGGCGTGTCAGCGCCGCATGTCCGTCACGTGTGTGCCGAGTACGTACTGCTCTTCGACGGTCAGCATCGCCAATTCAAGGAGACGCTCATCGAGACGCTGTGCGAAGAGAGCGCGATCACGCCGTCGCTCGTCGTCACGCGCGGCGGCCAGCGCATTCTACCTGGACGAGCCTGTGGCTTGTTTTCAGCCAAGCAGATCGACTACCTCATCGTCGGTGCCACAGAAGACGTGCTGGTGCGCCATGCTCAGGCATTGCAGCTCAAGGTCAAGCACCGCGGCTCCAAAGTGCGGTCCACTTACACTGCGTCGGCTGCCAGCACGTTCGAGCCGTTCCGATCACTCCAGCGACAGCAGGTCGTGCTGGACGTCATCCAAAAGAATTGCAACTTGCACCGCCACCTGCGCAAGCGCAACGTGCTGGCCATCTTCCCGCTGCACGACTCGTCGGGCTGTCGCAACATCGTGCGCCACTGGGTGCGAGGCTCGCGGCGCCGCGCCATTTACCAGCCCTTCCATCGCTCAAGCCTGCGCCAGTTCCTGACTGAGAAGCGAACGCACCAATACGAGATGCTGTGGCCACTGCTCACGTACTTCGGTGAGAAGCACGCCTTCTACTATGCCTTCACGTCGTTCTACACGGTGTGGTTGTCGATCATCGCGGTCCCAGGTGCGGCGTTGCAGGTGGTGCTAAGTATCACAGCCGTGCGTGTCGTCGCTCCTGTATATGCAGTCTTTGTGGCTCTCTGGGCGACTCTGTTGGTTGAGCGCTGGAAGCGCAAACGCAGCGAGATCCAAAGCAACTTCGGTGTGTTCAAGCGCAACCGCAACGAGGAGGCCCCTGAGTTCTACGGCGACTTCCAGGTCGCTGCGGTCGAGAAGCCCATCATCGACATCAAGTTCCCACGCGGTAAGCAGCTCGCTCGCATATACGCCGGCGTGCCCGTGCTGCTCACGATGGCGTCGCTCGTGGTAATCATTTTCGTGGCCGTCAAGACACGAACGTCGACTCTCGCACTGGTTGGTCAGTGGTGTCCATGGATGCCAGCGCCGCTGCAGCCATACGTTGTGCCGGTGCTAAACGCCGTGTCAATGCTGGTGCTCGATAATCTGTACACCCGCGTGGCGCTGGCACTCACGCGTTGGGAGAACCATCGCACAGTATGGCAGTACGAATCGATGCTGGCAGCCAAGCTCTTCTGGTTTAAGTTCCTCAACGCCTTCATCTCGCTCTTCTGGGTCGCCTTCATCGAGCAGGATGCCGACGCATTGCGCAACCAGCTGATCATCATCATGGGCGTCCGCCAGCTCTGGTACGCCTTTGTGCGCAACATCGTGCCCATGCTCCTTGTCCAGGCTCGCTGGAAGGCGGCGGGTTTCCACGTTCGCGCCACGACCGGGCGATCGTGGTGCTCTTGGTTGTCACGGGAATGGTACGATATGGAGTTGAAAACGACTGACAGCGGCAACAAACCAGCGGAACCATCTTTGTCGTCCGCGCCACCGCCGCTCGTGTTGGTACAAGAACTAATGCAGCCGCCAGATTTTCTGATGGGCAAGCAGATGGAAGTGATTCTGCAGTTCGGCTACATCACGATGTTCGTGTCCGTTCTACCTGTGGCACCGCTGCTGGCATTGCTGAGTAATGTGCTCAACACACGCCTCGATGTGCTAACGTGCACGCAGGTCAAGAAACGACCGCCGTTCGAGAGCGAGACGGAGGTGTCAACATTCATGAGCATCCTCAAGTTCATGAGCTTTGCAGCCGTGGCCGTCAACTGTGCCGTCATGTTCTTCACGACTCCGGACGGCTTCGGAGACGTGCTCAGCTGGGCTATGACGGCGACCGGCTGGGGCGTCGCGGCGGAGCTCTACGTCACGCGGCTGTGGCTGCTGCTCGTTATCGAGCACGTGGTGCTTGGACTCAAGGCCTTGCTCTCGCTCACCATCGAAGACTCAGCTTCGTGGGTCCAAAATGACGACGATCGTAAAGAGGAAGAGGCGAAGAACACCGAGCCAGCTACGCCGCGTCCACCTGGGTCACTTGAAGGCAGCAACCAGATCTCCTCGTGGACCGCCGAATCGCTGTCGACGACGGCGTCGCTACCCGCGATGGTATCGGCCACGGACGATTTCCAGACTGTGATTGACCAGCTGCTGGCTGATGTCGGCGCGAAGACGCCGCGCGGTGAGCAAGTGCTGGCGGTGACCAACATACAAAGAGCATTGGCTGACAAGTACGCTCAGGCCCTACGCGAGCGTGATGCTGCCATCGCCCGTGAACGCCAGTTACAGGACCGGCTGGAGGAGTGCACCGAGCAGCTCGCTCAGCGTGATCTTCAGGAGCCGCGTGCTCCCGCTAGAGCCGTTGCCGTGGTCGAGGACGAACCGTTCGGCGACATGGACTTTGGTGACGAGTGCTTGCCACCGACGCTTGATGAAAATGAAGGTGACGAGCAGGACAATGGTGAAGAGGGCGAGGCTCGGACTAGTGATGGGGACGACGATGGACAACAGCCCAAGGACGATGCAGACATTGCTGCGACTACACAAGTGGCAAACCAACTTACAAAACAGATAATGCCAGAGGCACATCCGACTCATTGTTGTTGCGTCTGCTCCACGTTGACAGGCGTACTTGTGCTGGCAGCCAAGCGCTGTCTTTCGTGTCGTAGGTTCTTGTGCGCTGTCTGCGATGACGTCGTGCACCTAGATGACCTGGGTGTCAAGGAGCCACTTCACTTCCGTGTACAAGTTACGGTCGATGGATCTCGCTCAACCGCATCAGGCAGAGAAGTGGCTCAGATCAAGTCGCAAAATCTGTGCTCCGAACAAGAACTGATGGAGCTGCGCACACTGCTTGAGTGGTACGATCAGATGCAAAACGAAAACCTGCCGACCGGCAAACGCTACACGATCGACGAACTGGTGGTGCGCTGTCAGTCAGAGCTCATGTTGTTGATGCGATTTCTCAAGAATAGTCAACGGCGCTTTCAGCAGCAACAGCAGCTCGCCTCACGCAGACCTTCCGAGTGGACGAGGAGGCTGCCGCCGATGATCAAGGGAGTGGGTGGATAGCAGGTTGTACGGTGCTCCACCATCGCTGCATGGCAGACTCTCTGCAGCATCAATGGGTTCTGATTCTTGAAGAACATCAACTTGAGATCTCCCAAGTTATCTCGCATTATTATCGTGCGTGCAGCTTTTGAGCGTCCCAGTGCCTGGAACGGCAGTCATCATCGACGACTAGTGTGAATATTTTGTGTCTGAAGCAACCTCGCCAGCATATTCCACTCATCCCAGCCGAATGCTGGTGATCATCGACATAGCAAATACAGTTACGGATATAGTTGATGTTTTGATCAATCGACAGCTAACATGGTCGTGTGCACTTGCACCGCTGCAGGAAAATGCTGTGAATGAATGAACGAAAAATAGTTTCCATTACTTAACCGTCCTCATTAATCGTGCCAGTCGCTCGAGCGATCCCTCTATTGATTTTTCGTGCTCTATCAGCACTGTGGCTTCGGACCTGGGGCTGGCTTGGAACCTGGGGTCTGCGCGGTGGCAGCAGGGCTCTGCTGAGCCGCATCCGTCGCATGGTAAGGCTGCTGCTGCTGCTGCGTTTGTCCTTGACCTTGAGGCGCGCGTGGCACTGGACTTCCTCCGTTCACGCCTTGAGTCGATGGCTGTCCAGCAGCAGGTGCTGGGGTTGCCTGGACTGGGAACTCAATTTGCGCGCCGTTGCCAGCAGAGTTATGTGGCGAGCTAGCTGGTGTGGGTTGCGTCTTGTCAGACGTGGACTGACCAGGTGCCGCGGATCCCGTTGGCGCAGTCGCACCCCACGACGGAGCTGGCTTGTTGACCGATGGACGCGCCGTGCTGTTGCCCTTCTGGTGCGTCGACTGAGTTTGGTCGGCACTGTGGTGTGGAGTCGACGTCTGACTAGGGGTAGYCGCACCAGGAGTCGAAGTTGGCTTGCTTGCGTTGGTTGGCGTTGGCTTACCCGATGGGGTCGACGTTGGCTTATCGGTTGGAGTCGACGTTGGCTTTCCAGAAGACGTTGGAGCTGGTGACGACACCGATGGAGTCTGCGTCGCATTGCCACTGGACGATGGGGTAGGAGCTGGCACAATTGGGGTCGAAGTTGGCTTGGGTGTCGATGACGAAGCTGGGGAAGACACAGCTGGAGTCTGCGTCGCGTTKYCASWSGAMGATGGGGTAGGAGCTGGCACAATTGGGATCTGCGTCGCGTTGCCACTGGACGATGGGGTAGGAGCTGGCACAATTGGGGTCGACGTTGGCTTGGGTGTCGATGATGGAGCCGGCGAAGACACAGCTGGAGTCTGCGTCGCGTTTCCAGACGAAGATGGGGTTGRCGATGGCACGACAGGAGGCGCCGTGGCGTTGCCACTGGACGACGGCGTTGGCGCTGGGATTGGGTCTGGGTCGGCAATGGCGATGGTGCTGGTGCCGGCGATGCCGACGGAGTGACAGGAGGCTTGCCCGAGCAGACGGCGTCGAAGTCTTCGGCAACCTGACGAATGTTGGCGTAGTACGTGCGGTCCGTGCGGATCGTGATGTTGCAGTTTGGCACCTGCCACTCAATCACCTTCTCCATGTAGCGCTTGCACACTGGCTCGGCGCACATCTTCTTGTGCTGTTCTTCGGTTGGCATGCCTGGACGCATGTGCAAGTCGTAGCCGGTGGCAGTCTTGCAACGCGACRACTCGTTCACGGCGTGGGCGAGACCATACCATGCATCCATGTTCTCGAGCGATGAACAAATACGCATTGGGTTCACTGGCGTAGGCGCAGGTGCT
>NSDO01000215.1:59382-101816 GCA_002286825.1 Lagenidium giganteum | reverse complement strand
AGGTGATGCACTCTGACAACGCCAGAGAATATGAGAAACTAGGGCGCATGATTCATGAGAAATACGGCACTCACGCACAGTTCACCAATGCTTACACACCGCAACATAACGGTGTCGCCGAGCGCCGCATGCGCACCATCATGGAGAAGGCTCGCGCTTTCCTTCTTGACGGTGACTTACCCAAACAACTACGGGGTGATTGTGTCATGCACACCAGTGACTTGATCAACCGCACGCCTAGCACGAGCATTAACGGACGCACACCATACGAGCTGTGGTACGATCGCAAACCCACCATAGAGCCATTCAAAGTGTTTGGTTGTGCAGCATATGTGCATGTGAATGAAGTCCATCGAAACAAACTGGAAGCGAGAGCTACGGAGGCAATGTATGTCGGCATTCCCACGACGAAACGAGGTTATCGCCTGCTGAACATCAAGACAGCACAGATCATTTACAGTCAGGACGTCACATTTCAGGAAGATTATTTCCCCGAGCTTCAATTTCTCAAAAAGGACAAACCCGCTCCGGCGTTCTCTGAACCGGAACATGATGCTCTGCCACCTACCATCCGTACACAACCACTTCCGACTACACTACGTGTTTTTTTCAAGAGGACACCAAACTTTGCTAGCTTTGCAAACCTAGCAGATGCGGCGGCCGGCCACCCCGTGAAGTAAGCTAGGTTGGACGATGATGCATCTCGTCCGCCCAAGGAGACGCAACAACCAAATCCAAAGCCGGTGCTGTGGGATGACTTGATGCAAAGAGGATCCGCACAAAAGCTGGATGAAATCCAAGCTGATCAGCTTGCTCGTGAAGCCCATTCTCTATTAGCAATGCGGCATATTCCTGAACCAAAGACCTACAAAGAGGCAATGGATTCACCACATGCAGCAGATTGGCTACTTGCAGCGGAGTCAGAGTTCAAATCCTTGATGGAGCACAAGACATGGTCGTTGGTTCCTAGACCAAAAGGTCGAAGGGTTTTGCAAAATAGATGGGTATGGTTGATCAAATACAATGGTGATGGCGACATCGACCGCTTCAAAGCTCGTCTTGTGATCAAAGGATTTCTGCAGTCTATTACAATGAGATTTTCGCACCGGTCATTCGAATGGAAGTGCTTCGCCTTCTGCTCACCATCGCAGCATTGCTAGACTTTGAAATCCACCAGATGGATGTCAAGACCGCCTTCCTGAATGGCTTCTTGGATGAGGAAATCTACATGGAGCAGCCACACGGCTTCATCGTCCCTGGCAAAGAACACCTCGTTTGCAAACTGCACAAGCGCCTATACGGCCTAAAACAAGCACCTCGAGAATGGTATCAAACGCTTTGTGCATTTCTCGAAAGCCTGAACTTCAAAAGGCTGATCAAAGATCGCTGTGTCTTCGTTGGATGCATGCTTGGAGCTATTTGCNATCAAACGCTTTGTGCATTTCTCGAAAGCCTGAACTTCAAAAGGCTGATCAAAGATCGCTGTGTCTTCGTTGGATGCATGCTTGGAGCTATTTGCTACATCGCAGTTTATGTTGACGACTTGCTGATCATTGCACCGACCATTGCCCAGGTCCAACAAGTCAAATCTGCCCTCAAGCACGCTTCAAGATGTCTGATTTGGGGGAGGTGAAATACCTACTGGGCTGGTCAATCGTGCGAGATAGAAAGCGTCGCACTATCTTCATTCATCAAGCAAAGTATGCTAGAACAGTGCTTAAGAAGTTCAACTTCCTCGACGCGCATCCAGCACCAACGCCAACAGCGCTTGGACATAAGCTAACCAAAGACATGTGCGCTCAATCCAAAGAAGAGAAGGAATACATGCGCACGGTACCATACCGCGAAGCAGTTGGGAGTTTCATGTACTTATGATGGGTAGCCGACCCGATCTAGCCTATTTCATTCGAGAAGTAAGTCAATTCCTCGAGAATCCTGGCAAACAACACTGGACAGCAGTCAAAAGAGGCTTTAGATACCTCAAAGGAACCGCAAACTACGGCATCACTCTTGGAGGACAARCCAACGTGGAGCTATTCAACAACACGCAGTACCTCAGTGCTTACACGGACTCAGACTACGCTAGCTGCGCGGACACTAGACGCTCAGTCGGAGGATACATCACGATGTTCTGTGGAAGCCCAATCTCCTGGGGCTCAAGGAAACACCACACGGTGATTTTATCAACAACAGAAGCAGAAAACATTGCCTTATGTCACTGCACGCAAGAGCTGATTTTCCTCGGGCAGATCCTCAAAGAGATCAAGCTAGAAAGCAAGGATCCAATCATTGTCTATGAGGACAATCAAAGCTGCATCAAACTAGCAAACAACCCTGAGATCCATGGCAGATCAAAGCACATTGATATTCGGTATCATTTTGTACAAGAAAAGGTTGAAAGAACCGAATTTGCGCTCACATACTGTACCACAAAGGAAATGATCGCAGAAATATTTACAAAGAGCCTCAGCAGTGATCAATATGCATCTCTTCGAAAGAAGTTGGGAGTTGACAAGCCAAATATTGCCGTCGAACCATGACCGATACGTTTTCAATAAAATACACCAAGGTTCCCCCAATAATTGACAACAAGTACTTTGAAATTGTGAAAATATCAGTCCGGGTGTGAGAAAGTCAGTTGGAAACAAAAGAAAAATATTCAGATTGGTAAGAGTGATATACAAATAGTCATGTTGAAAATAAACGTGAAATAATGTGACAATTGTGTGGATGTCGGTAAATATCACAGTTTGGTGAAACAACACATCGGGAATCAAAGTCAACTCATAGCGATGGAGATAAATGCAATTGTATTGATCTGTTAACACTCATGCGCCATACAAACAACATGCAAACCACAGTATGCGTACCTCTCTGATAGATGGTCTTGATTCTGGCATACGACGCGTTGTCGACGGTTCATAGTGCCAATAATGCGTTAAATGCGATGCAGYACCTCACTCAACCTCAGGTCACAGTCTCTCCTGGAAGGGAATGTGAGGCTGAGCAGTGCTACAAAGCAACGCTGACACGGCCACCGCCAACTGCGTGGTGGAATGCAAAAGTTGCAATGCCCATGCAGGACTTGATGTTGAGCACGCAAAGCAGCTAGCAACCAACATAATAAAAATCCAGCAAAATCTGTGTTCCATTTATTAATGTACGAAGAAAACTCGTCTAGCAGAGAAAAATATAAGTAACATTCATGTCGTTTGAGTTACTAGCAGTCACGCATTCCAGATTGGGTGGGGCTGTGAAGGGAAACGCAATCTAGGTGAATGCAAATGCACACCACAGTTAATTCCCTGCAGTATAACATGTATTTGGTGTCTGATGTAGACTGAGTTCCCTCTATGAACTTGTTCAACCACTCGTTGAATTCCCTCGTACATCTTAAACAAACTATCACATACAAACACTTAAAGTATTAGACCTCGTCCAGGTCACATTCTGAAAAGATCTCTAATTCACTCTCTCTTTTACCTACTCCTACGCCATCGTCGTCTTCCGCTTCATCCGCTCTTTCGTCGTACCTTTCACAGTTGCTACAAACCTAGACCTTCGAGAGCGTGCTATCGTACGTCCTACAAACACTTCGACACTCAGGGTTAGTCGCGCGCTGGCGTCATTGGACAGCAGCGCCGCCGCTCGGCAGCACGATCGAGTGTCATCTTGAAGCACGCGGCATTGCTGCCTGCAGCATTCGGAGATGAACGACTGGTGACAGTCAGAACTTAGTCTGTCTATGCATCCAAGCTGTCGACCGCTGGTAACCGGAAAGTGCCTTTATTCGGGAAGTACATGCACAGCTCTTAAAAACCATCGGGTGGCCCGATGCCCGATAACCCGATCCGGGCGTCGTGGTCACACTTCGAAAGCATGGGCACGTCCTCGGACGCCGCGCAGCAGATGATCAAACAGCAATAGCCTACGTCAGCGCTCGTTGTTGTGGGACATGGATGGAGGGACACCTCCATCCATCCAACAGTCCAACAGCCCAGGCTGTCTGGATAGGATGCATGACGATCCACGAAATGTCACCAATGGCAGCATGGAGGCATTAGCGCTCGAAACGGAGTAAAGGCTGCCGCTGACCTCCAAATTCGGAACCTACACATCATCGGAGATAGTCATTTGATCATCAGCCAGCACGTGGAACTGTGCCCCCAAGCACCCCCCAGCTTAAGGACGCTTACACTAGACCTCGACGCCCCCTATCCCGAATCCAAGTTCGCTCATGGACCCACCACTACAGAGCATTCAATAAGACCGCAGACGCCATCGTCAACCGCTCCATCGACCGGAAGCAGTCGGCGGGCACACGTTCCGTTTCGCCCCGCAATAGTATAAAGCTAGTGATTGAAGCAACGTCGTTCTTATCGTTCTGTACTAGCTGTGTTCGAGTAAGTACGTTTACAAGGAGAACCTATCATGAGGTTGTGGGAATGTGACGGATGTGTTATGTTGCACGAGCGTAGCGATGCTGATGTTGCACGAGTGAGACTCCAACACAGAATCAATTTTCAGGTACATGCACTAGAAAAAAAAAGAAAGCCTTTTCTAGCCTAGATCCAAACGTGGCCATGTACACCAATGCACAGACCCATGAAAATGTCGTCCGGCGAAGCTCGCTTCTCGTCTGAAAAAAAAACAGCTCCGCCACAGGCTCTCCTGTAGGAACTTCTCCCTTTGGGTCTGGAGCATCCCGCGTCGCGCCTGCCCATTGAACAGCCAGTAGATGAAAGAAGAGCTAAAAAAAGCCAAACAAACAAGCGTCTTGCCTTTATCTTGCCCTTCAGTCGGATTTCCCACGCACCTTCAATGCGCTGCCTGTGTGCTCGTGTGCGGGGATCAACAAAATTCTCAGAGTGGTTCACCCACAGGTGGCCTTGGTTCGCCGGCTGCAGCTGCTCTCCTCTGTCATCTGGCTCGGCCATGATTTCCAAAATGCTGTCTCTTTTCTCAACCACATGGAGTGCGCAGATGCTTGCCAGTCACGATGTCGCAGGGAATGGCTGCGTTACCAAATTAGCAATCACAGGTCGCGAGGGTCACTAGTCGGTGCACGTCGCAGATGGTAAATGTGGCGATGGGCCAGATGAGTGCACGTAGATGCGAAGGGCCAGATGGATTCACGAAAATATTCAGGTGGATAAGGGAAGATAAGGGGTCAGATGGGTGCAAATAGATGACGAGAGGGGTCAGATGGCTTCTCAGAGCCAAGCCCACCATGCGGAACATACTTAAACAGCCGTCCGCCGATAGCAGTGATTACGACAACCGACAAGCTTAGGCAACAACAACACAACAACAACAACGACATCAGGAACGACGACAAACATTTGTATTTCATGATTATGACATCACCTGAAAAACAATCTTGAACCACGGAATAATCAACTCGACCACTGATTCGTCAACTGTGGTGCTGCTGCTTGCACTAATGTGATGCCAAATGCACAGGAGGTCTGCGAAAGTCCACGATGCTGACAAAACCAAACTCACTGTGGCGTGCTGCGTAACGAAAATGCGTTGCAATTTGACAAAACACTCGATAAAATCAGTGGAGGCTGACATTCGAGAAGGAGTGAAGGAGCACACTTTGGTGACGCAAATGTTCGAGTACGCGTGGGAGGCAGTGACAAAGGTTACGGGGGATGAAGAATATGCGGCTGGGCTTGATTTGTTTGGCAGCTTGGCGACGGAGGCTCGAGCTGAAGAACTGTGCTGAATGCGACGCCCGTGTAAAGCACGAATCTCCTTATGAAATGCAGTATCGTATTCTCCACTGTACGTCTTCGACGTGCAACGAGACTTGTTAGCGTCGAAAAAATGCGTTTTCTACCTACGAAGCCATTACTGTAGCCGGACCAAGGCGTACGTGGTCTATCGCACCGGTAGCCACTTGTCGGCTACCCGATCTCCGCCGAACAACCGCCTTACGCGGCTAATGCGGTTGAAAGTGCGCCAAATGGCTGACGAAGACGTCAAGCCGGCTAAAGCGCTATCCCTGCTCTTAAAAAAATCGAAAAACTGAAGCGCATGGGTCCGAGTGGCATCATCAGATTGCCGAAAAGCTCCAAGAGACGCGCTTTGTCGATGACGGCAACGACAACAAGCTGTTCTCTTTCGGTTTACCTGTGTCCAGCGATGGTCAAATCGTCATCGGCGATGGAAGCGACGAAGAACCTTTTCTTGCAGGCTTCTCCAGCCCATACTTGATTCGAAGGCTTTATCGAGATCCAGCGTCATTTTTGCTCTATTTCGATGCTACCTACAAGACAAACAAAGTCAACTACCCGCTGTTTGTGTGTGGTATAAGTGATGTCACGCGCACCATTTTTCCAGTGGCATACATAGTGGCTTCGCAACCGACTGAAGAACAATACCATTCTGTGTTCGAGATGGTCAAGGAAATGTTTAACCGACTCGTTGGGAGACCACTACGAGTTTATTTCTCCATGGGCGACGCTGACTGCACAAGTTAATGCCTTTGAAAGCAGCTTGGAAGAAGTAACTTACCTGATGTGCTTTTTCCACTTCTTGGAAATTGTGGTGAAGACACTTCAACAAAACCTGGGATTGGAAGCGCTTCTGTGCGGCGTTTACTAGATGCACTTTTCCAAGTCAGATACCGAGAGTCGTAGGAAGCTTCAAGCGTCCTTGGATGCGTGGAAGTCACATCACGAACTGACAACGTTCGCGACGTACTTCATGGAACAGTGGGCATTCTCGAATGTCTGGCGATAGCAGTGTTACCAGACGCGCTGTGGGATGGCAGTCACCAAGAATCAGAAAAATCGACTCATCAAGGACGTAGTGACGCTACGAGAAAGACTGAGCCTTGGAACGCTAACGGTGGAGACGCTTACTTTCGTTCACCTGGCATCGCTTCGACGAATTGCCCGTGCAGATTAGTCGCGCGTAAAGCGGAACATCTTATCAAGGCGAAACGAATTCCGGTTACCTCGATATCACGCCAGACGATCGCATTCTTGCTTGGAGGATCCGAACGTGAAGAATAGTAATGTCAAGGTGCTGCCGCTTGGCGACGATCGGCAGTAGTGCGATCTGGATAACGAAGAGGAAATCGAGCGCTCACATCAGATGCTCGATGAGCTTATCGAACCCTCGCCGGAGTGTGTAGTGTCGACTCGTGATCGCGTTTGTGAATGCCTTCGCTGTTACAAGTTTGGTTTTTCCGTGCATTTTTTGTATGCTGCGCTGCAGTACCTTCGCGTTGAACATCCTGGTGTCAGAGTTGAGCCGCGCAAGATGGTGAACAGAAGTCGTAACCGTACCCACAAGACGGCTGCACGAAGTGGTTCACGTCATGGTGGTCATCGAAGTCGTGGAAGACGAGGCCGTGGACGTAGCTCCCGTGCGCTCACCAGTACTGGCAACGATGCTGCATCAGCGTGGCAGTGGCAAGCACTGTATAGAACAAACCGAGGTCGTGGGGGTCTTAGGGGGCGTCCTCGTCGTGTTGGTCCCGCGTTATCGTTGGAATAGACCTCGCCGTTTGTTTGCCCCTCGCTTGTGGATATACCTCACCGTTTGTTGGTTCCTCACTTGTGGATCAGCCAGACGAGTTGGTACTGCACAATCAATATTTAACGCAATGTGAAGTTTGTGAATGAACAACAATGAATCCAGCCATTCCCGCGTACCAAGCCGCCAACCATCAGCGTTGCCAGTCCATAACTTACCCGCTTGCTTTAGAACGGCTTCGTTGTGTCCTCGTACTCTTTCACGGCAGCAACCAGCAACAATATATACCCCCCGTCGTTGGCGTAACGTCCTTGAACCGCTTCGAAATCGCGCAGATGGTTGTTGTGTAAGTTCTGGGATGTCTTCAAATGCGCATCATTCCGAAGCTTGATACTGTGGATAAATGAAACAAGATGTCAGCGTGTGACGCCTTTCTTGTCTACGGTCGCGCCTCCCTTCTTTGCTGCTCGCACAGCAGCGCCGTTATCGAGAAATGCCTGCATGTCTGTGAAGAACACAATGTCGGGGTAGCCGAACACCTCCAGCGCGCGTGCTACTGCCACAAATGCACAATAGCCGCCCCTTGATTCAACTTGTCAGAATCGAGGCTGGCAGCGATCATGCCATCGTTTTTGTGAAACCGCCGTCTCTTTGACGAGCGAAGAAACTCAGACAACGACTTGCGACCACTTCTTTTCCACGTGTACATGCCCGTGCACTCATCTTCAAGGCCGTCTTCGATTAGAGATTTCTCGGTCTGCCACGTTTGCGAGTTGTCACTCCAAACAACTTCGAACCGTTGTACGTGGGGACAGTAGTCGTTAATGTACTTGAGTTCATACCTTCCAGGTAGTAACTCGTCAGTTTTCTTTGGGGAGACGCCATCCCAGTTGCATTCATGCACCTCCAGCCAAGTTGTCGATATGCAACACGGCGCAGTGGGGCACTGAGTAGTGTTACCAGCCGCTGCCGTGTTGTGCTGGGGTACCCGGAGGCAGGAAAGACCATCCCAGCGGCACCTGGCTCCACATCAGCCGCCAACAGCGTTGGCGACATTGTCCGTGCCGATCGCGACAGCGATCGCCGGCGTCGACGACGCGAAGATTTCGGCGCTTGGCGTGGCGCCATCGCCGTCACTGGACCGATCGCTGGCATCATCAGTGGTGCCAACTCCACCACCGCTGTGAGTGGAATGACGCTTCCGTCTACGGCAACAGCACTTCCGCTTTTTCCTTGGTGGCAGCACACCGCCACCACCGTTGTCGTCGCTTGCTGCGAGAGCGCTGCAGCTGCTGCGAGAGAGCAGCAGTTGCTGCTCGCCACAAGAGAGGTGCGGCCGCTCACGCTGAATGTCGGTGGGGTGCTGCTGCTTGCCGCCGGAGAGGTGCTGCTGCGCACGCTGGCTGACGGTGGGCTGCTGCTGCTGTCTGCCCCAAGAGAGCTGCTGTCGCTCATGCTGCGGTTGCTGCTTGCCACAAGAGAGGTGCGGCCGCTCACGCTGAATGTCGGTGGGGTGCTGCTGCTTGCCGCCGGAGAGGTGCTGCTGCGCACGCTGGCTGACGGTGGGCTGCCGCTACTGTCTGCTCCGAGAGAGCTGCTGTCGCTCATGCTGCGGTTGCTGCTTGCCACAAGAGAGGTGCGGCCGCTCACGCGGAATGTCGGTGGGGTGCTGCTGCTTGCCGCCGGAGAGGTGCTGCTGCGCACGCTGGCTGACGGTGGGCTGCTGCTGCTGTCTGCCCCAAGCGAACTGCTGTCTCTAATGCTGGTCGCCGACGGGCTGCAGCTGTGCTGGCGATCACGCTGGCCGCCGGTGGGCTGCTGCTGTCGCGTGCCCCCCCCCCTCTCCCCATCGCCGTGAGGTCCGGATGTTGGGCAAGCGACGGCGGGTGGGAGGGGGGTCGGATGGGCCAATCGCGCGTCTAAACGATCCTAGTGGTTTTCAGCTCGGATCGTGGTTTTCACTGCCGTTGGATTTTTTCAGGTTTGTCTCATGTTTATCGAGCTTGAAGCCATAGGCAGTTTACCGGTGGTGCACTGGCTGCGCTGGCGAAGCCTGGCAAAATGGCAGACCTGGCAGGCCTGGTGCAACCTGTGGCGAAGCCTGGCGAAATGGCAGATCTGACAGTCCTGGTGAAAGCTGTGGCAAGGCCGGAGGCGCGGGCTCACGTGATCAGCGGTGCTGATGGTGGTGCTGGAGGTGGCGCTGGAGGTGGCGCTGAAGGTGGCTGCTGGAGGTGGAGACTTATGCGGACGAAGGAAAAATGCGAAGTGGGGAGTGAGAGTGCGATGTCGGCGTGTTGGGCCAACGTTCCGCGGGCTGACAAATACAGCCGGCTAGGCACCGGAAAGACAGGTGGCCAGGGCAGCTGCAATGTGGGTTGTGGGTTCGGGAGTTCTTGTGGCTCGATTGATGAGCTAATGGACCGACGTTGTGGGGCGCATCACGCGGAAGCGTAGGCACTTGATTGCCACTTTGTGGGTTGTGATAGTGAATGAAAATTGTGATGAACATAGCACCCAGAGCACCCGATATGCAAACCGGCACTACACGTCAGCTGCAACGCTTCGCATAGAGCGTAATTTGCTGGCTTTGCTGCGCATGGCTTGCTTGCACATTGTGTTAATGGGGCACGATTTCTGGCGCTGGTCACGGATTGCTCGCTCAATCTTTCCATGATGCATATGTTCTGGTACTGCGCAGGGACTGTTCGTTCACTCTGTTGTGTAATTGCTGACTTTGCGGCGCATCGCTTGCTAGCTCATTGTTTGTGTGATGCGTTTGTTTTGACGCTGTGGAGGGACTGCTTGGTTACTGTGTTGCGTAATCGCAGGCTCTGGTGCGTTGCTGATAGTGTCCATGAGGCACGATTTCGGGGGCTTGTAAGAGATTGATTGCTCATTGATTCCATGATGCGTGTGCTGTGTCACTGCGTTGTGGTAGGCTACTGTCCCGTCCCGCGCTTATCGCACTGAGCGGCGGACATTAGTAAACTTGCACTCTGTGTGCGTGCCCGTGCGCACTGACTAGACCTTGGGCTCCCAGTGCAGCCGCATGTGCTCACGGGGAGCCACATCGTCTACATAGGGAGCATGAACGTCTGCATCAGCGCTTCTCGGAGGTGTAGACGATCGTGCTCCCTGTGTAGACACTCGTGCTCCCCTTGTAGGCGCTGGTGCTCCCTTTTGTAGACGCTTGTGCTCCCAGGGAGCATCAGTGTCTACACATTGGAGGGCGTGCGTGAAGATGCGCGGACTGCCCACCAAAGAATAGCAGGCCCGCGCTTGTGATGACTGTCTTTGATGCCCCTTAGCCTTGAGGTGGATGCAGAAAGAAGGAGGTGGAAACAACCTGCATTGTTTATGGGCCAGCTGATCAGTGCATTTAGATCGATTAACGTAGGCTGCTGCTGCACGTTGGGCATGTCACATCATCGGTGATACCGATGTTGTGTAACAGGTGTTCACAGGTGAATGTCGGCCTCATATCATCTTCAACCTCGTTGCCGCAGGCACAACACGACCATTCACGACTGATGATGCGCCTTCGACAGGTGGGGCAGGCCAGGATGTCATAATCCACCTGTCGATGCACGTGCGACAAAATTCTGCCGGGCAATGTGGGCACGGCTGGGGTTCGTTGCAGGGACGGAAGCAAAGACTGCAATCCGGAACATTTATCTTATCGGGTGCAACAATCACCTCGGTGAGATCAACGACATCCTGTTGACCATCATTCTGGACGGCCGCGGCGCTGGCGGTGCAAGCGCGAATGTTTGCGCGGTAACGCGCCTGCCTCGCGTTGCGCAGTCGACGAACGCGCTCTTGCAGTGTCTCCCCAGAAGGCGGAGGTGGTTACGGCACGCCGTCTGGGTTGCGACGCTGGTGGCGACGCATATTGCGCCGAGTTGCAAACGGTTTGGTGCAGCGGGGCAGATGACGAGCTGATTCGGCTGGTCGAATGAACCCGTCATCGGAAACTTTGCCCCCGCAATGCGTTGCATGCGCATGCAAGTCTATGTGTGCGTGCCCGTGTGTAAACTTCTCTGTTTTCATATGTATCTGTGTGTGCGTTCTTTGCATTTGAACCAAATCGCATGTGTGCTCCATGAGCCATGCCCATCGTGCCGCCCTCATGGAGCACACATGCGGGGTGAAGGATGAGATGTCCAGTGTAATGGGCATCTGACTAGGCGACATGCGCCGTTGAATGGTATGCTTTGCGGGGGAAACAATCTCACCCAACCGCACCACATGTCGCGATGTGCATCGTGCCCCAGCCCGGTAACTCACGGGCTGAGGCACATGCGCATCGCACTTTGCAGGAATGCAATGGTTATTGCTGTAGGAAACGCAAACAGTTGAATTCACGTGCTTTATATAATGTGGGGTTAAAGTAGACCAGCGCCCAGTCGGCGAGTGGCCCACCAACTATTACTCACCTCGAAATCCTCCAACATTTGCAGGCCGACGTCAACGCCTGGTAAGCAGATCAGTGGGATCCACACGGCGGTTCATGTAATGCACTGCAACCAGCCCCCTTTAAGGCTGAGCTTGCTAAAGAACGAAATGCGGGTGCAGCTGTGTCCAAAACGTCGACACACCCCTTAGGGTCAATACTCCTCGGATAATTACAATCCCAACTTCTGCCAGCGCTGAGAAGCTGAACTAGGTTCTTCAAAAGATATCCGTCTTCTGGTCGGCACTGTTCACAGCACCTTCATGCCGTACACTTGTCTCGCAGCCAAGTAGGATCAGCATCAAGCCAAGATATTGCTCAACGTTACAGGCCACTGGGCTCAGCGCCATCGGCTGCATGGAGCTTTTGACAAATGAGGATTAGTATATGATGACACAAGAGGTGATATTGGCAGGTGGGGGTGGTAAATGGTACCTGCTTGTGACATGATGAAAAGGCACCATTCATCACCCCATTTTGGCAAGTGTAAGCGCACGCTGTGCGACAGGCAGAGCTTGCAGAACCACATGCGTCGCACTACAAGTGCAACACCAGTTCGAAGAAGAAACAAACGAAGGAGGCGCGCCGCAAGACAGCGGAGGGCAATCAGCGATACCGTGTGCGCGCGAAGGAATGCCGCGCGCTCCGCAAGGAAATGGAGCGTTTCCTCTACTTCATGCTGGCTCTTCAGGACGAGGAAGTCGCTGAACGGTGAATCAAAGGCTTCCCATGACGTGGCGCACGGAGCCTTTCAAATGAGGTTGACGCCATCCTGCGGCCATCCGCTGCCGCGGTCCGTAAAGTGCGGTTTGCCGGAGAAGACGATGACGGCTGTTCGACAGTGAGCGGCAAACCGCGTGCAATTCGCAGCCGTTTCACCATCGCAGATTGCGTAGGCTAGTGGCACATTGCGATTGTTTCCATCACGGCCAACGAGCACTAAAAGACTGGCATGGTAGCACTGATGCTTCACGAAGGGCCCGTCGAATCCGAGAACATTTTGCAAGCTGAGTTGAAGCTTGGCCGCGAATGGATGCGACAAAAAGCATCTGCGAAATCTTGAGTCGGCATCAAAGTCAATGGCGTAACGGGCTGTGCAACCATTGTGGCTAGCGCAAAACTCCCGACGATCCACGATGATTGTGTCATGCTGCTTCGATATGCACACACGAAGAACGTGCATGGAGTCTTGCTGTTGCAGACGTATCGAAAGCTTGCGCCGCCGCTGCGCTTTCGGTCCATACCGACTCGATTCTCGAGCTTAATAAAGCAAAGTCGTGGATGTGACGAGTGCAGGCCATGCGGGACCGAAAGTGCTGGCCCTGAGTGAGACGCAGTGAGGCCGCAGCACTTCGCGGCACCGTGACGGTCTTGCGAGCACTCTTCCCGGCTTGGTGTGCACTCTCGACGTCGCTGACAATGGTGCTGTCGCTGTCGCTGTTGACAATGCCCTCGACGTCGCTAAGCACGTTCAAATTGGAACGAAGACTCGTGTTCACTGCGACGCAGTGCTTGTTAGGGCTTTTGTGGGAATGATTGAATGCACTTGTGCGCTTTTGGGTGCTGTACCCGGTTTCGACTTCCATATATATTGTGCACCTCCATATGGAAGAGGCAACTGGTCTCACCCCTCCATCAGCCAGTTCTCGGTAAGTACCGGTTTTACGATTCTCACCTGTCAATATTATCTCTTGCGTCATTTCATATTTTTAACACCCTCATTTGTCAAAAGCTCGGCTGCGTGCGTGCCAACGCCAGGTCGGAAGAGAAAACCCAGCTCGTACAAACCGCAGTGCAGCAGCTGGGCAAGGAGTACATCAGGCAGCTCTTCTGGCAAGCAGAAAAATTCCGTCATGGCGCAAACTACCTTGGCTGCGGTCAAAGCGTACACGGATGCGACCCATAGGTTTTGAACACAGATTGGCTGCCCTACTGCGATGTGAGTGCAGGCGACTTCCTCATCCATGTCAATGGCCGCTCCTTCCGGAAGAGCGACACCGACAGGCTATGCACGTCAACGCGACTCGCAGACCTGGTCAGTTGGCGATGGGTGAAACCCGGCCACATTGCATTCGCCCCCGTCAGCGTCGGCTACCCGCTTTCCAACAAGGAAGTCAGTCAGTTCCGTAACCTGGTCTCTTGTCTCGTAGCCAGTTATCCTCGACTGCTCCACAGGCCGAAAGCCGCCGATGCATTGCTCTACCCGCAAATATGCAAGCGTCGGTTTGGCCCACACCCTAGGGTAGCTGGTTGGATGGTATTGTTGCCCCGGTACACCACTTTGGACAGGTCTGCTCTACCTTCCAGCGGGCACGACCAGAGATCTCTTCGGCCCACCATCCCCAGCTCACTCGGGAGGCCCAATTGTACGCGGGTGCTTCATCTACAACGGCAAATTTCAAGCACAATAAAGCCCACCTGCGTGCTCTCGCGACTGAGGAGGCAGCAGAGGACTTCCAAGACGTCGAATGGAGTCGAGTTTCAATCATCCGGCGATAGCTGCCGGCGAACAGTTGACGTTCATGCGGCTCAAGTTGCGGCGGCTGAATTTCTACTTGGCTGGTTCAGTATCACGCATCTGGCTGTGAGCACATCCACGCCGACACCCACCACGTCATGCACGAATGTCCAATCGCAAGTGCAGCCTGGAACCTCGTATGGGAAAGGTCCCAGCGATGCAGCCGTCTAAAGACCGACTCGTTTTCCTGCTGATTGGGTGCGCACAGACGCACCGGAAGACAATGGAATCCTCTCAACATACCGTACCATCTTGGAATGAGCATGGTCCGGTGAAATTATGATCACCACATCTACCGCACCCGCGTAGCTGCGCTAAATGGGTAGCTACCAGGGTTTGAAACTATTGCAATGATTATGGAGGGTGATTCGGACACGAGCGAACCCTCAATAAGGGCAAAAATGGCCATACATTGTGAGCAATAATTACGACGATTTTGCATCTGAAGGCATTAGGCGTGCGATCGCAAGGGCTGACCACGACGTGCGGTCGCATTTCAAGATCATCAGGGCTTCGAGACGGCTAGGATGCATAGCCATGTGTTTGATGTTGGTGGGATATAACCAAGTGGCAAGTACTTTGAATCGGGAGCAGATACTTCGAGGTCATCGAGAAGCTCGTTGGCAATGGTCTGGGACAATTGGGCCTGCGGAGTTGATGGTCTTAAAAATCTGGTGCAGCCTGCTCTCTCCTCTCGAGTCAAAGTGTACTAAGGCAATTGAAGCGCAATAGAATTTTGTCACAGGTGCATTGGAGTCTTTTGATAGGTCTCTTTTTGTAGTTGCATACTTGCCGACTGCAGATACCGCAACGTGCCGTATAATGATGGCAATATTTAACCGATGACTAAACATCCCAAGCAATGGAACAGAAGCCTTTAAGGCAAATGAAACATTAACTGCAGCGTTATCGCCAACGACGAACATAGCTCCTCCGCACTGATCGCGAAGGTGTCGAGAATATTGTCAAACAATTCGATCATTGACTGGGCTGAAACATCCTCCTCATCATCGTATGCGGTAAAACACAACAGAAATTGCTCTATTGCTTCATCCTCGCCTAATATGACCGCAAACACGGTTGTGTAGTGCGTTCCGGCGTCGCTCTATTCATCGAAAACCAATCCATTTTTTATCACGAAGGCGTTCAGCAATAGTCTGTTCCACACTGTCACACGCTTTCGAGATATACTTCTTCAGCGTTGCGGGGCAAACAGGGTCCAAACGCGTGTACCGGCGAGTCGCAGGCTTCATGCACATCTCTAGCTCACGATTCTCAGTAACAATCCAGTCGATTCAGCCATACATATTCTCAGCACGAGGCCTGACGAGGACTTAGTCGTCTAATGGGCGGTTTTGCTTCTGCATGATGTCTCGGTATTCCTCCTCGGAGTTCCCGTGTGTCTCGACCGATGTGGTCAACAAGGTTCGAGTAGCCTACCTGAGGTCTTGCTTTTGCTGCATACCACAGCGATATGCAAAATCTTTTTCTCCGATGGATTTAAAGAACGCATTGAGGAAGTCACGGGTCGCAACGCCTTCAATGTGCGCGATGCGCTTTGGAACAGCTTCGACGCGTGTCATTCGATGCGATTGTGGAAGTGGTGATCACATTTTTGGCTGACCCACGCACTGGATTGACTGGTCTGTAAGGTGCGGCAGGCCACTTACAATGACAATGTCACACGATATCTACACTTGGCGTTTGTATGGGGAACTGGAACGGTACGATTTGATGTCAATTTGTCACCAAAGTTTCCGACGGCAAGAGACCGCTTTCTATTGGCCAAAATCCATTCGTTGATTGTGTCGATGTCGCTGCCATCCGACAGGCATCAAGCAGCAGTGCGCATGGATCGCGCCGATATCACGGTGAAACACGTGCGTGATGCATGCATCTCCACGCGCACGCAGCAGGCACTTGCCTCGGGAGCACGTGCGCTCTCGAAATGGCTCCGCAAAACGAAGCCTGACAGTCATCTCTACTTCGACAGTGATGGAACGATCAACCTGCAGCGCTTCCAGCCGGAAGACTTCGAGGAATTTCTGCTTGAGCGAAGAATACATGTGTCATGAGCACGTTGAATGGGTATCGGAGCGCGCTGAAGGACATGTACCGTCGCAAGGAAATCCCGCTGCCGCAGCAATATGAGAAGGGCATGGGCACGTTCTTCTCAGGGTTGAAGCGTATGCAGGCGTCGAAGCTTCAAGCGTGGGCCACGAGAGTCAGGCAAGGATCCRYTGCCGTACTCATTGTACAGMTYCCTGTGCAATGTGACACTGYGGCGGCTTGACTGTGGGTTTTCTCATCTCTATTTGACAATCCAATGGAATCTTATGTGTCGTTCTGAGTGCGTTCAGTCCATCTGCCTGGAGCATTTGAGTGTGCACAACAACAGCACTGGGTGGGTAGTACACAAGTCAAAGACGAACCAGGAAGGTGGTGGACCGAAGGACCCAGGTATCTCTACTCCAACCCAGACAGTCCGGCGACGTGCTGGGTAACGGCATTGGCCATTTACTTGGCAAGCCAYCCAATGCAACAGCATGGGCCTCTCTTCTCTGGATCGAACCAAAAAGCACGATTTGGTCCGATACAACGGCAGCTTATCAAGGAAAAACGTCACGTCACTCACTATGGCACACATTCTATTCGAAAAGGTGTCGCCACGTTCGCATGTAGCGGAACCACGGGTGGGCCTTCGATTGCCAGTGTTTGTTTACGTGTGGGGTGGTCGCGTGGGGTGTACAGGATCGATACATCCGCTACRAGGATGCCGGCGACCAGTATTTGGGAAGAGTGGTTGCGGGTCTTCCTTTGAACAGTGCGCGCTTCGCTGTTCTACCACCTCAATTTGGCAATAATCAAGCTCCTCCGGTGCTTGATGGTGTGCGCGATGTGTTTCCTGGGTTGCAAGCAATGGGTGGCATCCACGATATATCGAAGCTATGTCTCGCATCGTTGGTATATCATCACAAGTATTTGTGCGACGTCCTGCCGGCGGAACACCCAGTGTTTATGGCAACGTTATTTCGCACACCGACAGTGATGAAACATCTCCAAGCGCTTTTGGCAGGGGCTGAGTCCCCGTGGATGATATCCCACCGCACATCGAGCTGTACACCAAACTCGATCGAATTGAAAGCGCAATTACCCGCCTTCCGCCTGTGCTACTAAGCGGCATCGGATCCCTCCTGGACGAAAAAGGCGTTGCAGCTGGTCACATCACCAAGCAGGTGCTCGAGGATTCGATATTGAGTATGTTGCAACGCGTCGGGCTTGGAAACGATCGGCAAGCGAGATAACAGCCTGCGTCATGACGCCAAGCGCAAGCGGGATGATTCGTTTCTATAACGGCAAGTTTCATTTGCTGCCACAGACGTTTACGTTCCCCCAGACTGGAGTGTATGGTGCTTGGATGTTGTGGTGGTTTGGCGACGTCGAACGAGGATACCCTCCGCTGCACCGAATCCGCAGCAAGGATCTTCCAGGCCGACACCTGCACAAAAAGTATTCAGGTTGGTCTGTCATGATGAAGCACATTGTGACAGCAGTCGAGAGCACAGGGGCATCACTACCTTCAACAATGACCGAGCAGGAGGTAGTCGCACTGTTTGAGTTGGGAATGCGCCACCTGAGCAGCTCCGTCTCACAAGCGCCGCCATAACGAGCTGTCGTTGACGACAACGCTGCGCCTTGTTCGTGAGTTGGCGCAAGCCAGACAGCGTGATGTGGACCAGCGTCCAAGTCAAAAATTAGCCTGCATTGGTTAACATACCGTGAGTTACAACCAATCACAGCGTCTCTCTTGCCGTCACTAACCCAACGATTTCACTTGTCCAAGTTGCGATCTTTCGGGTGGGCAATGCAAGATATCGAGCAGGGCGGAGTGGTAGCCACTTTGTAGGCGAAGATCGCATCGGAACCTGCGTACGTTCCCTCGGACGAGACTCATTGGTTATTACAGGGTAACGCGGGGCCTGGAGGCTCCACTCATTGGGAGGCCCCATCATAGGATGTCACCCACCACCTGTCACCCAGCACCAACACGGCGGAATACACAGCACTCCTTGATGGCGTCGAGGCGGCGCAGGCCCGTGGCATACACTCACTGGATGTAATCGGTGACAGAAAACGCATCATTCGGCTCTTCCAGTCGTTGAGATCGCCCAAAGCTCCACACCTGTCGAGATTACATTTGGATATATCACACATTTCGGACTCGATGGCGACCATTACGTGGCATCACCTACGACGTTACAACAAGATGGCCGACTCAGTGGCCAACTGGGCTAGGGATCGACAAGTTACCACCAGCGTGAACTGTCCTACCACTGAACTTCATCGACATGCTGCCAATTTGATGATCCCAGACGTCGCGCACTGGCAAGAAACAGCGGGCTTAGTTCCCGTGTAGCAACCGGCGCCATGATGCCGGCCTCTTTGTCTATAGATATTGACATAATATACTTTACTGCCAACAACAACCTTCATGCCGTACACAGACTGCGTCTTCGTCTTTACGCCTTGTTTTCCCACGGGGTTTGATACCAGTTACAAACTCCATGTCATCGCTCAGGAACGTCAGATCCATGGTGTCTACCACCTGGTGACTCGTCAGTATTAGGACTCGCGGTGGCGATGAAAGAGGATTCAAAATCAAGCGCTCGCAGCGGTAGAAATGATCGTGAGAACATGGATGAAGCTGCACCGAGCGGCACAGTGGGCTCAGTCGTCGGTTTGCTCAACACGGTGCAGTATAGTCTGGGGTCAGCGGTAGGCGCGCTCGTCAGTGGCTACTTGTACGACAACGACAGCGCTCAGTCGATGTGGTGGGTGGCTGATGTGGGCGTTGCCTGTGACTATGGTTGCGCTGGCTGTGTTTGCGTACTTCAAGCGCAAATGCAACCCGAACGCGCCACAGGTGAGTCCGGCGCAAAGTCGAGTGATGTCGAATGCGTGTGTGGAGATGACTGCCAGTGCCAACTGATACGAGAACTAGTAGTCTGGTCAAAATACGTGATATTGATCAGCGTTTCTCCTGCTCTCGAGTCTTGGTTGGGCTTGTGGTGCCGGTGAAGAACGCGCGAATGGCTTGGATATCTTCGGGTGTCGTGCGGCAGCAGCCACCGAACACACGCGCTCCAGCGGCGTACCATTGCTGCAGATAGCTGTCCCAGGTGCTGGGGCCACTTGCCTGATTCGGTGGCAGCCATGTCTTGGTCACACCACACCACCCTTCGCCGCTGTTAGGATACACTAGCTTCGGGCATGGACACTCGAACGCGTTCGACAGCCCGAGCACATGCCACGGCGCCGTACAGTTGACACCAACGGCTAGCAGCTGGGTTCGATCCTGCACTTGCTTCAACAGCGGCGTCAGCGCCGCGATCGGCTCGCCGCTGTTCAGTTCGCGCTCATTGCGGCATGCGACCGCCAGCATGATCCGAGCTGTGGGGAACTCCGGCAGCAGCGACAACAGCGCCTCGACTTCGACGATGCACGGGACGGTCTCACAAATGAGGAAGTCCACTCCTGGCGTGGCCGCCAAGCACGCCATGCGCTCGCGATGCCACGCCATGAGCTCACTCTTGCTCTTCCCGTACTCACCGCGATATTCCTGTATCAACCCGCAAATATTCACACAACCACACGTGTGTGAGCGACTTGGCTGTCAACCCGCAGCTCATCTCGGTGCTCGCCGACTCACCGATCCATCTGCGAGGGCGGCGCCGTAGCATCCGATGCTGGCGGCCACCAGAGGCACTGGGCGCGGTGGCACGGAGGGCTGGCGCTGCCATTGCTGCCACACGCGGTCCCGGGCCTCCACGGCCAGCTCGACGCTGCGCTGCAGATACCGCTGCACCTGCTGGGCCGTCGTTCCGGGCGTCTCCTGCTCAAAGCCATCGCGCGATGCCTGGTAGCTCACGGTCGTAGCCACGTCCGCGCCGGCGTCATAGTACGCGGCGTGCGCGTCCACGACGACGTGCTGCAGGTGGGCGTGGTCCTCCAGCAGCAGCCGCGCCGACCAGAGGCATGACGTGTCCAGGTCGACTTCCGGGTGCTTCTCCAGCTCCGTGGCGAGCCCGCCATCGAGCACCAGCACCTGGCGCTCGGCGTCGCGTCGCCACTCATCCACGCGCCGGCGGCTCGCGGCCATCGAACATCCGTCCACCATTTCGACCCTCAATGCTTGGAGGAGCGGCCAGTCCCACAGCGGCCCCTGGGATCAACGACGTGAGTGGTGTTTCTGCGACATGTGCCGTCGTCAGAAGCAGCAGAAAGTTCGTGTTCAGCGAATTGCTCAAGTGAGGGAATGATTTCGGCTTTCGGTCGACGGCCACTGGTGGCTGGCCAGGCCACGCATGGCCGATGGTCACACACTGCCCGCTGCACTGGCGCACCGCACGTGCTCAAGCGCTCCAAAGGCAGCCACAGCCGTCGCTGTCGGTGCCAACTCCCTCACTCCCCAACGTGCGTCGTCGCCCGCCATTGCCTCGTGAGCTTCCCGCAGTCACTTTCGCCGTCGTTGTTGTGCCACCATGATGAGCGAGAAGCAGCCATTGCAGACGACGACCACGTCGCCGCTCGGGCCCGGAGGATGCTGCCGGGATGAGCTCTGGGCTCCCAAGCTCATGTACACGGTGTTCGCGGCGGGCCAGTCGGCCATCAACAACTACCTGCCCGTGTTCTTCCAGCACACGGCGCACTTCTCCAAGATGCAGATCGGGCTGCTGCAGACGCTGCCGAGCGTCTGCGCTCTGCTGGCGCCGCCGTTCTGGGGCGCGCTGGCCGACCGCCTGCAGCAGCAGCGCCTCGTGCACATCGTGTGCATCGTCACGGGCGCGCTGCTCATGTTCTCCATCCAGTTCGTGCGCTCCTTCGACACCATGGTGCTCGTCGCCGTGCTCGGCAACTTCCAGACCGCGCCCTGTGGCTCAATGCTCGACCACGCCGTCCTCGACATGCTCTCCAAGGTCGGCGGCGAATATGGCAAGCAGCGGTTGTTTGGTGCTGTCGGCTACGGCACCGGCGCCTACGTCACCGGTCTCGTTGTTGGCGTGGCCGGCATCGCCTGGTCGTTCAACTTGAGTCTCGTGCTGTCGCTCTTGACGCTGCTGGTGCTGCGCTCCATCCCGGCCATGAAGCGAACGGTCGACAGCGCAAGCTCCATCGAAGCCGGCAAGGCCATGAACAAGCTGGATGCACCACCGAGCTTCGTGGCCGGCCTCCGTCTGCTGCTGCACCGCGTTGACGTCATCGCGCTGCTGTTTGTGGTGTTCTGCATGGGGCTCATGTTCGGCGTGCTCACGAGCTTCCTGACGCTCAACCTATACAACCTCTCGGGCAACAACGCGCAGATCATCGGCGTGGCCATCATGTGCGAGACGTCGTCCGAGCTCCCGGCATTCTTCTTCTCGCACCGCATCATCCAGAAGCTCGGCACCGTCAACGTGCTGCTGCTGTCCATCGCCGGCTACGCGCTGCGCATCACGTTCTACGCGACCATGACCAACGCGTGGAGCGCCATCCCGTTCGAGTTCCTGCACGGCCTCACGTTCGGCATCGCCTGGGCTGCCACAACGCAGTACATCTACGCGGCGTCGCCCAAGGGCTTCGAAGGCACCGTCATGGGTATCCTCAACGCCGTGCAGAACGGTCTCGGCCGTGGCGCCGGCACGCTTATTGGAGGCTACCTATACCAGCATCACGGCGCGCAGGTCATGTGGTGGACAACGGACCTGGGCGTGCCGCTAGCGCTCATCGGCCTGGTAGTGTTCGCGTTTGCGAAGAACCGCAACGACGCCGTCGCAGAAACTGAGGAGCTGCTGGAGAACGCCGAGCTCTTCTCGCCACACTTCGCGGACCCGCAGGCGCTCAAGTCGCCGGGCTTCGCGTCGTACGATCCCGTGTCTTGAGAGTGGACGCAATGGTTGAATGTGCTGCGGAGGCGGTGCGATGGGGAGACACACAATGCATTCATGGGACTTACGTAAGTGAAGCGTACAATATATGGATTCCAAACACATGAACGTGAGCTGCGGCTGCTGTTAACGCAGCGGGACGAGTGGCTTCTTGCGCGGACCAGCAGCTCTCCGCGGCGACGGAGGATGAGCGTGGTGGTTGGGGTGATGGCGCTGCTGGAAGTGGAGAACCTCTTGGACGTCTGTCAGCGCTTGCTGCGGCATCACGTGCTCGCGCACGTCCAGGAAGGAGCGTACAACCAGGAAGAAGCCCCGGCGCGTCTTCATCTTGCCGTCCTCGTCCAGGATCATGCCATGCTCGATGTAATACGGTGGACGCAGGAAGTGGTGCTGACCGATCTTCTTCTCCATGCTTATGTTGTTGCGAATGAGGCTGCGAGCACGGATTGGGATGCCCACGAGTTCTTCCAGCGGCAGACGCAGGTCGTCCACTGGTGCCGTTGCGAACGCATGACGTGTTGGACTAGGTGGTGGCGATGCCGTCATTGGATCTGTGCGAGTCGGGCTGGGAGGTGCCGAACCGTTGCGCTGTGGCGACGGTGGGCCACCATGGAGCCCGTCGCCGGTTCGCACTGGTGACGGCGGGCCATTGAGCACGGGCTTAACGTGCTGGTTGTGCGAGTTGCGGCGTAGCAGCAGTACAAGTGGGTTGTTGGGCTTGGTGAGCTCTGGGTGCGCCACACAGTTGAACATGTAGAATACGATCGCGTAGAGAGAGATGGCCAGCACACTCCAGCCCACAATACTGAACAACGGTGAGTAGATAACGTAGAGCACATCGTAGGGTGTGTTCTGCAGCGATTCTTGTGACTCTGGGTACGTGTTGCCGTAGCCAGTGTGTCCGTCAAACGACGCAACGTCGACCACGCGCTGGAACTCAAGCGAGTACTTGGCATCGCCGATGGCGAACACGCTGGTGCGTTGGATGTAGGTCACAGCGAGCGTGAAGATGCCGACGATGAGGATGCTGATGTGCGTGGCCTTCGAGAAGGCTAGTGCCTTGCGCTCGTGCACCAGCACGCACACGTCCCAGCCCGCGTTAAACAGCAGTACGATGAGCACCCAGAAGCGTAGTGTCGACAGGTACGCCTGTAGTTTGCCTTGGCTCGACTCAGTCCACGTCCAAATGACGCAGTTGGGGAGTACGATCATCCACGAAAGCAGCTGCGTGACGACAATGAGCAGGATGACGGGCTTGCTGCGATACAGCGACGACGTGAGCGCGGCCTGGTAGTCGTCCATGGCACCGAACGACGGCGAGTGGCCCACTCGGTACGCATGGCCTGTCGAGATCTCAACCCATTGCGGCCACAACATGAGGCGGAAGAGCTCAACAGCGGTGAGGAAGTTGAGTAAGATTAAGATGGCGTCGAAGACGACGACGATGCAGTAAAGCGCGCCGGAGGACGAGAAATTGATGAGCGTACGGTGATCTAGATCGAGGTCGCCGTCGTCGCCTTGACGCACTGTGAACACGCTGCGGCTGTTCTCACGGATCAAGTATTCCATGCCCATGAAGTGCAGTTTATCGGACGTAAGCCACGCCTTGTTCTGATGGAACTGAGCGAACGACGTGGCGTGCAGCCCCACGAACGCGCTGGCGTAGTAGTTGGGGCTGCCACAGCCAAACACGTGCGACGTGTAGTAGCCTGAGCCTTGGTTCACAAAGCCCTCAACACACACGACGTTGTGCAGCGGCGCGCTCTTGGACACGACCATCAACAGATCGAGCAGCTCGGCTTCGGCGTCGCTGCCAGGCTCGGCCGCGTAGTCGGCGTGCGTTTGGTTGCTGACGACCTGTTCGGCCATGACGTACTTGGTACGCGAGTGGAAGGTGAGCAGCGACGGCTCTTCCGAGATGTGGTAGCGCTTGGCGAAGGTCTTGGCGATCGGCGAGTGGCAGATGACGGGCTTGCGGTGGTGATAAAGCAGCTTGCACGCTGCCCAGACGATCGAGTCGACGCGGACGCTGGCGACGGCGATGAGCTCGGCCACCTTGTGGCTCTTCTCGGGCCGTCCGAGCTCGCAGTTCTTGCCCAAAACGTGCAGGAAGAATGGCGACGGCGCGATCGGATGCACGTCGTCGCACTTTTCGAGGAACGAGCTCCAGCCCGACATGCGCTCCACGCGCTGTCCTGGGAACGAGAAGTTGGTCGTGGGCGCCAGCGCCTCCGGTCGCAGCGACTGCGAGCCCATGGCCGTGAACGAATACGACTCATGGGGGCCCAGCCACCTCGTCTTGAACCAAAGGTCACGCACATCGAGACCGAAGAGGAAGACGAGCATCACGACGTCCACGACGAGTTGCAGGCGCGGCGGCAGTCGCATCGATCGGAGCTTTGCCCCGAACGCCATGGCTGCTCACAGATCCAGCAGAAGCTGCAGGATGAGGCTGGTCACGTCCACTTGTGCGTCGCGGCGGCGCTGGTGGACTGCGCCGCTGAGGAAGCCATCGCTAACCGCCCACTGCGACCGTGTGGGTCGCATTCCGTCGCGACCTTTGGACGGCATGCAGCGACGCAAAGTTCGCAGTCAGGGGGATAAGTGCGATTGTGTCATCCTGCAGTTAAGTTCGCTTGCGCACGAACCTTCTGGTGTGGGGGTTGATGCAATCACGTGCGAAGAGAAGATAAGGAAACACGTTATCGCCACGACCGATCGCCTCCACATTGCACATTGCGCCATTGAAGCCAAGGACGACACCTCCATAGACGCACACATTAGAGACAAGATGGACCTAGATCTGAACCTGCGCGGCGCCAAGCTCAAGCGCGAGCAGGACAAGCGGCGCGAACAAGCCAAGCGCCGGCTCCAGACCGAGCAGCTCAAGCGCGCGGCCGCCGCCAAGGCCAAGGCGGAGCTGGAAGCGCATCAGGCGCGCCAGCGCCAGGAACTGCTGGAGGAACAGGCTCTCCGCGAGGCCAAGCTGCTGGAAGAGCAGCGCCTGACGGGCGGCACCAAGTACTCGCAGCAGCTGCGGCCGGTGCCGACGGCCGGCGACGGCGACAAGATCACGCTGCCCGTGTCCGCGCTGGAAGAGCTCAACCCGCAGAACGCGCTGGACCTGGGCGTGTTCACGTTCAAGCTGTCCTTCACCGATGCGGTTGGCGCTGAGCGCACGACGCACGCCGGCGTGCTCGAGTTCGTAGCGGCGGACGGCACGGTCGGGCTGCCTCCGAAGGTGGCGGCATCGCTGTTCCGCCAGAACGCGTCGAACGTGCCGGAGACGATCAACGTGCGCTTCGTGCGGCTGGACAAGGGCAAGTTCGCCAAGCTGCAACCGCGCGGCCAAGGCTTTGGCGACCGCGATATCGACATGAAGAAGCTGTTGGAGCGCGCGCTGCAGACGCACACGACGCTGACGCAAGGCGACGTCGTGTTGGTGCGACACGGGAAGGAGACGTTCGAAGTGACCGTCGTGGAGCTGCAGCCAGAACCTAAGGTAAACATCCTGAACACAGATCTGGAGGTGGTGCTGGTGCCCAGCGAAGCCGTCGCAGCCGAGATGGCGAAGGCCGAGCGTGCCAAGGCAGCGGCTGCCCAGGCGGAGGCACTGGCGGCGGAGAAGGAGCAGCGACGGCAGAAACTGATGCAGGAACTGCAGCCAGAGCCAGCGGAAGACGAACGCATGCAGGTCAAGATCCAGCTACGCATGCCCGATGGCAGCCAAGCCACGAGGCGGTTTGCGCACGAGTCGCCGCTGCAGCTCGTGTTCGACTACGTGGCTGCGCTCACTGGCGACGACGCAAGTGGTTTCCAGATCGCTGCGACGTTCCCACGACGCGTGTTCGGGTTTGATCAGCGTGAGCAGAGCTTCAAGGAGCTGGGGCTGAATGGCCGGCAGGAACGACTCATGATCGAAGCAGTGGCGTCTGCAGCACAACCAATGGACGTCGACGAGGAAAACGCCGACGCAACACCGAACGACACATCGACCAAAATCGAGCTCGCTGGTGAATGGGGAGACGCCCGGAGAACGCTGGAAGCGTCACTGGACAAGGTATGTGTATTCTGAGGTGGCCACTGCTTAATCGTAGAGGTTCTCACGTTGTTGGTGGTGTTTTCAGGCGCTGTATTCCACCGAGACCGTGCCCGTGCACGCCTTGGAGCCTGTCATCCCTGTTGTTCAGTCACAGGACCAAGCGACCAACTGGGAAGCACAATTGAATGAGCTGGCGGCCATGGGGTTTGTCGACCGTGCGCTGAATATTCAGATTTTGGAGCGGTACCAGGGCCGTCTGCTTCGCGTCGTCAACTACCTGTCCGAGCTGGGGAGCCCCAGCGTGTCCGATCAGCAGCCAGCACCAGCGCCAATCTCCATGGAAGACTAAATACAAAGCAGAAGCAAAAGTAAAAGCTCGACATCTCTATTATTTCATGACCGCGCGTGCCGCGGCCGTGGGTCCATGTGTAGTCTGTGAATTAATCGAGGAAGCCCACGCGCTCGATCTTGCGGCCGGCGCGGATGTCGCGCTTCCGCTGCAGCTGGATGGCCGCCTGCAGTCGCTTAAATAGGTCCTTGGAGCGTGCGCACGCCTCGTCGATCATCTCCTGCATCTCCTTCATGTCGATGGCGCCGGCGCCGCTCTTCTGCACGCCGCACACGCGGCCCTTGGGGTCGACGGCCACGCTCACCTGCGCCGTGACGCACAGCTCTTCCTCCTGCGCTGGGTCCGTGATGAAGCTGTTGCCGATCTTGCTGAGCGTGACGCAGATCGGCCAGTCGGCGGCGTCCATGAGCTCGCCGGCGGCCGGGTCGCTGTCCACCTCGATGGCCTTCTCCTCGCCCTCGACGCCCACGACGCGCACGGCCGGGAAGATGGTGTCGTTGAGCGCGGCGTAGATGGCCATGGAGATGACGTCGGGCAGGTTGCCCGACGACTCGAACACCATGACGTCGATGTTGATGGCCCACACGCTCTCGCCTGGCACGATGCACAGCTTGTCCAGGTCGACGGTCGGGCACGAGCCCAGCAGGCGCGTCATGAGCTGCGACAGCTCCACGTTCATCTCTTCGGCGGCGCGCCCGGCCAGTTTGGCCGACACGGACGGACAGCACGACACGGCCACATGGACGACGCCGGCGTTGGGCGCCTCGGGCTTGGGCGGCGTCGTCTCCAGCTTGACGGACGCCAGCACGTCCGTGCCCGAGTTCTCGAGCGACACGCGCGCCGAGCCGTTGGACTGCGCCAGCAGCGACGACTCGATGGTCATGCTGCGATAGGCCAGACGCGGCCGGCCATCCGCGCGCACGTTCGCGCCCACGCCCTCGACGATGTACTTGCGCTCCGACGCGCTGATCTTGAGCATGTTGGTGGCCAATGAGATGGAAGTGCCAGGAAGGTGGCGGAAGCGACCGCTCATTGGCTGAAATGCAACCGATTTTCAGCCAACCATCGATGCGCAAGACGAATAGGTTTATATATTTATTCAGTCCGCGCATTCATTCATGGCATGCTCGTGGCATGCTCATGGCGTCATTCAATGCGTGATGGCGTGGCGTGGCCCGAACCTCGACTTTGATGGTTCACAAAACACAATTTTATATCGCGGTCTCGCTGCAGGTGCTTGCGTTGACTATGGACACAGAGATCTAGAAGCCCAGGGTGGCACGACCGTAAAACTCTTCTTCCTCGTGCGGCGCGCCGTTCGAGGTGCCGCTGCGCTTGTCCGCGGCGTCGGCCTTGCCGGCCAGCGCGTCCAGTCGGGCGTTCTGCTGCAGATATGCGTTGGCAGCCCGCAGCGTCTTGACCCACGTGACCATTTCCTGGTTCGTCTTGGCGAAGAAATGCGACTGCTGCGTGTTGGTGCACAGCGTGAACTCGGTGCCTCGCTGCATGTCCTCGCACGCCACTTCGAACGTCTTGTCCGACAGGTCGATCTCGCCGCGCACGACTGGGTCGCCGCGCCGCTTGTAATACTTGAGCCGGCCGTCGCTCGTGATCTCGCACCATCGCTCTCGCGCGCCACGCATTGTCTTCATACTACCGATCATGCCGCGCTCGCTCCATTCTGTTGGGCCTTTCTCGAGATACCCACTCAGTGTTGGCATGCCGCTGTCTCCTTTACTTCGTGACGATGACGATGTTGACTGGGATTGCGCTGCAGCCAGCTCACTGGCCGATATGATCTTGGACGATTGACCGCTGGAGCTGGTCGATGTCGACGCAGACGACTTTTTGGATAGCGAGTCGCTGGAATCGTGGCCCTTGAGGCGATTCAGCGCGTCCTGAGCGCTCCGCAGCTCATCCTTAATGGCATGACGCTTCTTCTGACACTCCTTGGCTAGTTCCTGGTCACCGGCTTGTGCGGCCTTGGCCAGTTGATCGACAACAGCTCGTTGCTTCTTGCGGAGCTCGTGGATGCGCGACTCAAGTTCGAGCATTTCGGGCGACTTGTGGCTGTGAAGGTTTCTGGATGAGGACGATGTGTGAGGTCTGTCCTTGTCATCGCGTGATCTGGACGACGACGACCCGGACACTGATCCAGAGGACGACGCTGTTGAAGTTGTGCTCGAGACCGAGGCGGAGCCACCGCTCAAACTACCGAGATGTCGGTTCAGCTGCTCCATTTCCTTCTCCACCTTGGCCGCCTTCTTCTGTTCCTTTGTGAGCTCGTCTTCCATGAAGCGGAGCTTTTTCCGCAGAGCAGCGAGTTGCTCGGCAGGCGTAGCCGACGGGTCAATGCCAAAGAAGTCATCGTCGCCGTCCTTTTTGCCTTCTTCCTCTTCGTCTTGCTTCCCCATCTTTGATAACGAGCTCTCGAGCTCGTCGAGCGTCGTCTGTAGTTCCATGCGCTCCTTCCGCAGCTTCTTGTTACCAGAGCTCATGCGCGCAATGTCGTCCGTGAGTGTCTGGTTTCGCTTCGTGAGTTCGGCCGACTTGGCCACTTCCGGGTTGTCCATGGCCTTGATCTCCTGCAGCTTCAGGTGCTTGATCATCGTCTCGAACTTGTCCTTGTCCTGCTGCAGTTTGTCATTCTCTTTCTTCAGGTCCACGCGCTGCTTGTTCAATGCGTCAAACTCCTTCGACACGGTGTCCCACTTGGCCTTGAGCACTGCGAGCGAGCGTGACAGCTTGTGATTCTCGATGTTCCACATCTCGCTGTGCAGCTCACTCATGACCACGACCCGCGTGTACTCCTGCTTCTGCAGCAGATACGGCGACTGCGAGTTCTCTTGCTTGCCCTTCTCTTCGCTCTCAATCACCACGTTCGGGTTGTCTTCGACCGTTCCGAGATCGGCGTCGGCGAACTTGATCTTGAGCGGCCGAGACGACTTCTTGAGCTTGTCCGCGACCTCCTTGTACGTGTACCCGGCCAGACATTGGCCGTCAATGGCGGTCAGACGCATCCCAATCTTCAATCGCCTGCCAACACAACACAATACAACACATCGCAGCGTAGCACAACACAACACAGCGGTCAGTCCTGTAACCACAGATGTCGCAAGGTACATCGCGATCACGCACTTCTCGGGCTTGACGCTCCAGTTGTAAATCTCGGCCGGTCCTGGCTTGCCGTTCACCTTGGGCAGATCATCGACGACCGCCTGGAACTGCGCGTACGGGATGGCGTCAACCTGGCTGACCTCCCGCAGCCCGACGCCGAGTCGGCCTTCTCCAAACTCGATCTCAATCTCCAGATGCCAGTTGTACTGCCGGGCCGCTGCTCAATACACAGACGCAGTCATTGCATGTCAGTCAAGCCACCGCCTCTGAAGTCACCTCCACGCACGGCCTCACACGCTGCCACACGCCCGCACTGACGCTGCCTCACGCACCTGGTTTGATCTGCGGCCGCACCCACTGCGTCTTGCCCGTGGGAGACACGTAGTAGAAGCGCTTCTGCGTCTTGCTCTCCTTCCTCGTCCAGCCCGGCGGGAGCTTTTCGTCGTCGCCCCCCGCGGCGGCGGCCACGACGGCGCCCGAGGGCGCACTGCTCGAGGGGGCGCTGGCGCTGGCGGTCGACGCATTGCTGGCGTTGCTCAGCGAGCTGTTTTGTCTGCACAAAGCACGCCGCGCGAGTGAGAATGCGGCCCCGACGTGGTCCACGGCGACGCCGTGGCAACGGCCAGTACCTCCACATTGCTTGGTTCCGATGGTTCACTCCACGCAGAGTACAGCCAGTGCGTGCTGATAGCTGGTTGCGCTCGCACAGCGGGTTCTCGTGACCGTGGCGGCGCTTGCTTCCTCCCGATACTCGACGCGGTGCAGCAACTCCATCAAGTGGCTGCAACCCGGAATTGCTGACTTCCTCAAACGGAACGGGCGACGACCTCCCAAAGTCGATCGCCGCGCATCACCACGCCCGCTCGAATAAAAGACGGCACCGAACGGTGTGAGCAATTATTACACACACAAAATATTACTGAATCATTTTGTTCTGTTTGTCACTCACAAAACACACGTCCACTGCACAAGACGGGGATTTGGTACTGGGGAATGTTCTGTAGCAGACAAATTCCACACACCGTAAATAGCAGAGCACAAGATGGGAACCAGGACGGCGCAGCAGGTAGAGACGAATGCCAATGAAGAAACGCTGCATTTCTGAGTCAGATCAAGCTACTGTACCAAAGCACAGATGCGGATATTCCAGAAAGCGTCACACGAGTACATTCAACACCACGGCTTAGCTAGCGATGAAAGAGACATGCCAACGTGAGCCAGAGGGAGCATCAACTTCACCTCGAAGTTATTCATGTTTTGACTGCAGCAGTTATCTGCGTGCGCGTCAAGGTGCGGAAGGAAGGCGATCGATCGGTGTCACGAAATAGCAGTGCGTCCAGCATCGAAGCCACTTCATTGCTGATGTTTTTTTTGGGCTTTGCGCTCCGAATATTTTAAAATTCTCTGTCTCAGCATTTTGGATACCGAAGAGATTGACTCTGGTCAATGAGAGAAAGTACCAGTATTGGAAGAAGGGCTATTGCTGACCCAGCTGCGTATGTTACTAATACAGTCAGTCTGCGGCTTGCACCCTGCCGTCATTGGCAGCCTTTCATCCGTGGGCTGAACGTGTGAACATGGATTTCCCGCATCCCGTTCCAATGGGTTACTTCCAAATTTTCCAATACAGAGCATTGGAACAAAATGGTTATGAGCCCAAGGATCCAGCGAAGCAAGATAGCATTGAAATGGGACCACGAGAACAGGCTCCAACGCGCGATGAACTTTGTGACGGCGTTGCGCCGCAGAGAACTATGAGACATTGTCCCCTTGCGTGAGCAACTACCAAAAAACGCGAGCGTGCTCGATTCCAGCGCGAAGTGGAGCCATGGAGTTGCTACTGGAGTATGTGTCCGACGAACTTGATGTCACCATCCAGGACAATACGTATGGCCATCCAGCCTTCGGGCACAATGTTTCCCTGGACGGGAACAAATACCTTGGTTCGCTGTCCGGCACCATTAAATACGATGTGGTATGGCTCAACTTGAGACGGCGACTTGTCGAAATCACTGGATGGTTGGTTGCGTGCATTTTGAAATCCACCGACTCTCTTTTGCTAAATTTCACAATTTTTATGCATTGTGATCACCGCTGTTATCTTATGGGACGGAAACGATGGTGCTTGCGTCTTGCCACTTTTCGTGACTTTCATAGTCCATCAGCGACCGGCGCTGTCATCGCTTGGGTGCGCTAGTCAAATGGTGTTTCATAAGCCGACACCATGATAATAATAGCGGGATTATCCTTGTTGCGACGTGTTATTTCGACTGTGGTTCACGTTGTCTCTCTTCTTCTAACTACGTCGCTAAGATCACTGCGGCACCTCGGGTGCTCCTGACACCAGGTGCACATCTTGGGAAAATCAGGAAAGCCTCGGGAAGTCTAATCCCGTCAGACGCCATTCTTCTCTCTCGTTCTTCTGCAAATGCAATTTCAATACTCCAATGCTGATCGTCGTTGTTCACCTAGCCAAATCAATTTCTCGTCTGATTTGCCCATCAATGCTCATTCAAAATACAATTATCTTGACGACTTGCTCAGTGCTAATGGCCTCCTTGATTAAATCAAGGAGGCAATTAGCACAAATTTTATCGAAGGCCAAGATGAGGTTTTCAGCTTCTGCTGGGTATAGAACCGGCATATTTTTGGGTCCTTCAATGCTCATTTTTCACTGACAGGTGGCCTGGAGACCCATACAGTGCGTACCTGGGAGACACAGATTCTGCTATAAAATGGCTGTCTGCCCATGCCACGTACTAAACAAACTGCGCGCAAGTCCACTGGGGGGAGGGCAAAGCGCCAGGAAAGCCGTTGGCCCAGACCGCCTCGCGCAAGACAGCGCACGTGCCGGTGGTTTTTGACAACCGCCGGTACTCTATGACCACCGCCTTACGGTTTGCAATTACGAGTACCGGGTGATGTGGCGAGCGGTTGAAGGTGGCATGGAGAAGACCTGGGAGCCGCGCGCTCACTTAGCGAGGGACTCGCTGAGTATTGCAATGAGGTTGACGAGTGGAAGGCGCAAGGCATCGACAATGATTTCGAGGCATAAATTGTGCACGTTCAGCCAGCGTCGTTCACCGCAGCGTCAACGGTATCTGTCTGCTGGAAGCCTTGAAGCATGCACTTCAATTGGCCGGTGACCGTGCACCATGTTTGACACCTTACCGTCCGAATTTGCCGATGAGCTCGAGAGCATGGGCGTTTCTATTTCTTGCGGGTTGAGCTGGATGATGTTGTTCGCCGACTGTTGGTGAATAGTTCTACCGTGCTCTTTAAGGTGCTGAAAAAAATCTCCATGCTCGTGGACATCGCCAGAGCGCTGCATTGTCCGCATGAAGCTGGCGGATGGATTTTACGTTGTTGGTACCATGAACTCGGGTCGTGTCGGGCATGCATTGGTACTGGTTGTTCGAAATGGTGATTTGTTCGTCCATGATGAAGACAGCGAGGCGGCATTCAAGGACTAGCAAGGAATTGAAGGCAAAAAAAATTTGAAAAATTCCATTTTCATTCAATTGTTTGTTCTGGTAGATCAGGAGAGCCAGGCGAAGGCAGCACAGTAACCCAAGGCTAGGCTAGTCGGTTTCGAGCCCGAGGTTGTGCAGCGCTGCGAGAACGTAAGCAAACGATGAAGGGCAGCAACAACCTGGTGTGCCAGGTGCGGTAACAGAGCTGCCGCGAGTCGGTGCGTTGTGCAGCCTGCCGTCGAGTGAGATCGGTCGTCGGGATGCGAGGTAGTCTGATCGAGCGAACCATATCAAATAGCATTCTGCGCTGTCGTACTGCACACGGCCACGTTGCTTTTACTTCTCACTACTGCTAAGTGCCTGGTATCGTGCCATTTTAATATCGCTTTGAGGCGCCAAATACCGTGCTTTCTGCCTGCTGAATAAACAGCCATCACGGCTGGCGGACAGGGGGTAAACGACTTGGCAAAATGTATGGAAGGGAAAGGAGGGCCCGATAGAGTGACTAGCTGAGCGCGGTCCCACGTGTCGTGGCGAGTAGGATCTTCGAAGAAAATCTCGCACGAAGAAGATATGTGCGACTTTAGCGAGGCTGAGGACTTGAAACTGGTTCAAGCTACCAGATGCTACGTGGACAAAGGGATAAGTATCCCATGGGCCTATTTGGCAAGCCAGTTAACGTCGAAGAAGGACAAGGGCAAGTTGCGCTGACGGCTCAAAACGCTACAGACGTCAACTCACCAATCTCCCTCCCCCTCAGTTGAGGAGACACAGGAGCCAAGCGGCTGCGAGACAACTGACAGCACCTACATTGACTATCGCTCCGCTCACTTCCGATCATGGAGTCGTTTTGCAAGCGCTTCTTATGCTTGCAAGTGGTGACACAACGACCGTAGATGCTGCGTCAACTGTCCTACATGCTCCCAGGAAACGCGATCGAGAAGATTTGCCGGACTTGGTGGGAGGCAGAGTCGCAGATACACCGTACGACAACCTCAACCAAATTGGCGACTCTGCATTTCTGCCCACGGCCGATGAGCACCATGCCCTGGAAAGAATCTTCGCTAAAGTAACTTTTGCTGATGTTCGACAGCAGCCTGGGAGGTTGGAAGAAAATGCGGGAGAGATTTCAGCTGATGGTGTCTCGACGCTACTGACTGCGCTTGCTAGCTTCGCCGAACCAGCCAGTTCTAGGAATTGACATATCTGGCTTGAAACCTTCATGTGTAAGAATGCCGTGCACCCTCACATTCTCATCCTTGAATCCGGAGCCGGCATGAATCAGGTCACCACGAACGACGAAGGCGTAGCCAGCTGGGATGTCGATTACGGTTCGCTTGACCTGATCGATAGTCCAGAGGTGCAGCCTGGGTACGCGACGATCTTCGTGCCTTGTTGAAGTGCGATGACAAACGTCATGACCTTCCCATCCGGCAGAGCTGCCATGGCGTCAGCCGTACAGTCTTGGGTGCGCTTCTTGGTCGGTCCCACCAGAGAAATCGTAGATCTTCGATTACCCAGTCAGGGTCGAAGCACTTTGCGACTTGCTGGAAGTTACGAATGACTCTCGACTTCAGCTTGCTTGGCCTGATGACGGGGCTTTGGCAACGATGTTCGTCAAACACAGTGTCTTCACAGAGCGTCTTGAAAATCTTCACCCACAACTGGATGCCTTGCGATAGCTGCCGGAGTTGTTCCAGGTCTTTACCGCTCGCGTTGATCAAATGATATCCCATCGGGGGAACGCGGTGGAGGTCTTCATCGTCGCTTGTTGGGTTCGTTGCAAATTCGATTGTGAGGTGCCCCGATGACTGTTGGTCAGTAGTCACTGTTGGCCAATGGTCACTGTTGGTCAAGGGGGGGTGCTGGACAGAGCGATGTGTCGATAAACAACCCTGAGGAAAAACCCGACACGAAGGAGAAGCGCAGGACGGGGATCCCCGCACCAAACTCCTAGTATGTCTCATCGTTTGCCCGATGAATGAGGCCTAGCCGAGTGAACAGTTCCCAGTGGGCGCTGGAAGTGAGGCTCTTGGTGAAGATGTTGGCGACGTTTTTGCTTGATGCGACCGGTTAAACGTTGAGATCGATCCCGTCCAGCTCATGGGTGTAAAAGAACTTCGGTGCAATGTGCTTGGTGCGGTCGCTTCTGATGCATCCCTGCTTTGCCTGTGCGACGAATGCTGCGTTGTCTTCAAAGATGACTGTGGGTGGCTGTTTACCACCTTCACCTAGGCAGTTCAACACAAACGAGGTCAGTAGTATGAGCGACACGCATTCACGACTTGCTCATGGAGTGCCAACAACTCGGCGTGGTTCGACGACGTTGCAACCATCGTATGCTTTGTTGATCTCCAAGAGATTGCCGCGCTAGCCACGAAGCAGACGAATCCGCTTTGAGAGCGGCCTCGATGGGGATCCGACATCAAGCCAGCGTCAGCAAAACCAACGCGTTCGTTGTCATGAAAATCGCTGCATCAGAAGTGTAGCCCATCGTTGTCGTTCATCGGAGGTACCGGGATATCTGCTTCACGCCAGTCCAGTGGCGCTTCGTCGGTTTGTGGTTGAATCTTACAAGCAGGTTTGTTGCAAAGGCGATGTCTGGCCGCGTACAATTCGCGAGGTACATGAGCGCGCCTATAGCTCCCATGTATGGAGCCTCCTCTCCCAACAATGGCTCACCGTCGCGCAATGGCTCGTCGGGTGCCCACCATGGTCACATCATCTACGTAGATGGCGATCAGGGCTGTGTCTTTCCCATTGTGCTTGGCAAACAAGCATGGGCACGTGAAATCGGGCACGAATCCACAGGTCTCCACCAGGTACTTGGAAAGATGCGGGAACTAGAACCGGCCAGCTTGCTTCAGTCCGCAGATCAATTTGATCAAGCGGACGCATGGTCTTCTGTACTTGCCACGTGTATTCTTGTCTTGCAAGGCCGTCCGGGACCGTCATGTAGATCTCTTTGTCGAGGTCGCCATTGAGGTAAGCTGTCACGATGTCTGCTTGCCACATCTGGTGTTTACGCTTGACTGCAAAAGCGATCAACCATCGCAGAGTGACTCCATCCGTCACTGGCGAATACGTTGCTGCGTAGTCGATGCCGTGGCGTTGCGTGAACTCTTGCGCTACCAGGCGGGTCTTGTACCGTGAGATCTCCCCCCTCAGTGTTACGCTTCCGGGTAAACACCTATCGGTGACCGATTGAGTTGAATCTCTTGGGGGCATTCTTAGATTTGATCGAACACCTTGCGGCCGACAAAGGACTAGAGCTCCGCTGCGATTGCATCTCGTCACTGTGGCCAAAACGCGGAGCGCCTGCATTCTTCTACGGTTGTTGGCTCGTCTTCCAGTTCGCTTGCAATGGTGAGGGCGATTGCTTCACTTGTGCCAGCTTCCTCCGGTGGCGACGCCTGGTTGTCCCTCTGAGCGGGATCATTTCTTGTTCTTCGCTTACGTGTCTGGTTATCTTTGGAGCCAACAGGTCTTCCTCGCTTCTTTGGAATGACAACAACGTTCGCAGGGGTCGTGGACGTGTCGACCTGAGCTGGTACGTTCACTGCTGGGTTGCATTTCGATTTGGTCATCCGTTCCGTTGACACGAATGCGTCTGGTGCGTTGTTTGCAATGCGCTGCAGGTCAACGATTCGTCGAACTTCCTTCTCTCCTTGTCCATCATATGGGTCGTGGTGTTGGGCTTGCGCTGACCACTCGAAGTTGAAGGTGTCTCGACCTTCTTGTCGTTTCCCTCCTAACGACGGGAAAGTTGATTCGTCGAACACGCACATTGCTGAGTGTGCTGTGAGTAGATTACCCGACAAGGTATCTTATGATCGAGCCTGACTTGAATCCAACGTAGATACCCAGCTGACGTCGTGATCCCATCTTGGTTTACCAGGGAGGCGGGAACGGGACGTACACCGCTGAACCAAAGACCTTGAGGTGAGATACATCTCGTTTGGTGCCGTGCTATGCTTGGTATGGCGATGTCCTAGCTGGTCCGGTAGGAAGCAGGCGGAGCAGTTCACCGGCGTGGAGCACAGCGTGACCCAACACGTCACCGGGCGCTTCGATCGTAGTAGGTTGAGCCTAGCAGCCATCTGTATTAACTTAATCACATTCTCAGCGGTGTTGTTGTGGGCGTAGGCTTCAGACGTTTGAAGCTCGATCCTGAGTGATCCATAGAATGCAGTGAAATTCGGGATGTGACCCCCCTCGCACTGTCGACTCGAATCTTCTTCACTGGGTGTTCCGGTTGCTGAGTGCGAAGGCGAATGATGGAAATGACTTGCAAGCAGTCTTGCCCACGTGTGTTCGTTGCCATGAAGCTTGTTTCTTCTGAAATCACCAAAGCTGATGAGGTTCCTTGAGCAGTCAGGGACGAAAATGGTCTTGTCGAGCTTGACGACAGTCCCGACTGGGAAGCGGATCCTGGTTGGCCATACGCTTCTGCATTGGAGACTGCTCCACTTAGCGTGTTGATCTTGATAGAGCCTTCCCCCTTCACGAGAAGAAGCGTTCGGCGTTGAGGATTGAGTTTGTCGTGTCACAATCAATCAGGCATTCAACTAAATTGATTGACCAATGTTGCTTGTTGACCAACCTCGAGTGTCCAATTGACTAATGTCTTGTGTTGACCAACGTAGAGTTTGAGGATTCAGTGATTGACTAACCTTGTCTGTTGACCAACGGTGTTGACCAACCTTATCCATTGACCAACCCATCGGTTGACATCAAGTCAACGACATTTGACTCCGCATCCGATGGGAAGTCAGGGATATCAATCATGAAGGTGTTTACCATTACCAGGTTGCTTGTCGTGTTGGACTTGATCCTGTTACACCCTTGCCCTTGTTGCCATTCTTTATCGCTGGGTACATCTTCTCATGGAACTTCACGTACGACAACTATTGGCCCAGTGCCCACGCATTCCACAACGCTTGCATCATCTTTGCTGCGATCCGTGCCACGCTCGTCGTCGCGCCGCTTCCACTTCGGATTGCGATTCGTCTTGTGAAACATTTTCTTGCCCCGCGATGGTTTCGTCTTCGTGTCTGCATGGTTCGCGTCCGGCGTCTTAGCGTTCGGCGGTGGGATGGCGGAGCCCACAGGATCAGGACGTGCTGGTCCAGCAACAGCGCGGAATGTAGCGCATCGTAGCTTGTAAAGCGCTGGTTCTGATACTGCTCCGACAGGACGCGATTGGCAGGGTGGAAATCTCCTCATTCGTGACCAACATGCCAAGCCCACACACCTTGAGCATCGTGACGATCTTAAATAGAACATTGTTGTACTCAGGGACAGTTTTGAAATCCTGAAAGCGTAGGTGGCTCCACTCGTGAATCGACAGGGGGGCGGAGAATGATACGCTTGTTGTCGATACGCTTGTTGTCGAAACGGAAATGGAAACTCTTCCTCACAGAGCATCGTCGTCGACGAGGTAATGGTTCTGCAGCTCCAAGTACCGGTGGTGCAGGATGAACACAAGCGCCTTTGCGGTTTTCCGCTCTAGCGCGACGGTGTTCGCTCTCTCTTCCGCCCTTCGCATCACTGGCGACGTCGCAGGTGCCGTTGACTCTGCAATCGCATCGATCAGGCCGTCCGCTCAGGTGGCTCTTCAAGTGTGTTGTCCACGCCATGAAGTTGGAGCCATCCAGCTCCAGGGCCGGGAACTTCAGCTTCTCAATGTTGCTCATGAGTCCAGTGCTGATAACGTGGAAAGATTGTTGTTCTCTTATCGCGGTCGTCTTGAAAAGTGAGGGAGGAGATCCTCCCCTCGACTGTATGATGCGGTACGCACCACAGGTTTAGATATCTCCTAACATTTAACCTAACATGATAGTTATCTAATCTGTTCCATAACACAAAGTACTTTAGTAAGTAGTTATACACTGCCTCATCGTTATTGGCGATAACGCTTTGCAAATGAGTTAGCCATGCATCCACAATGCTATTATCAACCACGAAATCGTTATCATAATTGTGTAGAAGCTCATTGAATGAATCAAAATTCTTTCGTTGTGATGAATCGTCAGTGTCACATGCGCCATATGGTTCGAGAGCCACTTTATTGTAGGCGATGCTCTTCTTAACGGCTAGAAGAATATTTATAAGCTAATCTCGTCCTTGTACTCAATATCAAATTTGTACCCATTTAATTGTCCTAGAGGTACGAATCGAATGGATGTCACATACTGGCGCTTGTATTTTGCCTCATTGAGCTCTTTCACATAGAACATAGCATCACCATTGTTTTCAACCCTGATTATAGTATGACGAAGTAGCAGCGCCAAATTTGCCACATTATACGGTTCGTCATCATTCATGAGCAACGTATTGAACTCGATATCATTTGCATCTCTGATCACAATAGCATCTATTTGCTCAATACTTGCACAAAGCTGCTGAAAAAGTTCTGCTTTGACGGTATCGATGCGCTTTTGCTCAGCATCAGCAATAACGTAAGCGGACAGGACACCGCGCTTACTGGTGCTTGGGTAAGCTAAGCAAGTAGCAATCTTTATCTTCTTTCTTGACAGCTTTTCTGATAGTTCCAAAGGTATATGGTGGCTTTTCAACATCGGTTTTAACTCATTCCAGCATCTTTTGAATCGGTCAGAGAAGCCGCTTAATACCTTGATCCAGGTGCTGAAGGCGACGGTTTTGTCTTGCTCACTGCAGGTATATAACGCATATGCCGGCTTCATCCATTTATCATAATCATTGAACCATATTCGTGGTAAGAGCTTGATGAGATTGGAGTACTAATCTCAATCATGTCAACATTTGACCTATCTAATATCGGAGTCATGGCATAAGTGTTCTCCTTACGCGGAGAAAGAGCTTCATATAGCAATTCGGGCATATCAACTGGTTCTACATCGTTCACAACTTCATAACGTTCACCAGCAAACACACCCCATTATCGTTTCTGACAGCAACGCCTAATAGAACGTTTGCAGATGTCGGAAACCGCTCATCGTATTTGAAGTATAATTGATATCCGCCACTCCATTCTCAGATCCGTCCCAATAAAATTGAAGCTACGCAATAAATTTTATTGAACTCATCGTTGATTACCGCTAAAAATATGATATAAAAAGTATAATCACGATGAATTTTCATGATGTTGCTGTCTAGCATGTTCAAGCATCCGCTGGAATTTCAAAAAGGTCTAATGTTTCTGTGTTTTCCTGTGATTCGAGATATTCTGTTAGAAATATCGCCCGCCACATTCACATCGGATGCTCTCTTTGTTTGTCGGCGTTTTTTACGCCATGATTGAACTAACTCTCGACAGCTCAACTTTCTATCCATCTCAAATCTATTTTTATATTGTGTAATATGTTATCACAATTTATTAACCTTTTGTTCTCCCCTATATAGCGAGACATCTCATCATAACAACACAACTAAAAACTTACTGCAATTGTTGGGCTAATCTATATATAAGTGTGTCGTCACAGTGGTGGTGGGCCTGTCATGCTGTCCTTCTCTCGGCATGGCAAGGGCGAATTAAAGATTCTACCTGGGCGTCAGGACTACATCAAGTACTGTGAAACACTGCAAATCCATTTCCTTCCTTTCCTACAGCTCCCCGGGCAAGTTTTCCAGCAAGACAATGAAGCATGTCATGTCTCGACCCAGACGTTGACGTGGTTGTGTGTGAACCATGTTCCAGTAATGGACTGGCCAGCTCTATCACCCGACCACAATCCAATTGAGAACCTCTGGGTATCCTCACGCAGCAAGTCTACGCGAATGGAAGGCAGTATGACTCGATTGAAGACCCGAAGTCGCGATTCTCAAGCATAGAATTGACATCCCTCACGAAACACTTGAACGCCCTGTCCGATCGATGCGGAAACGTTGTGTTGAAGTCATTCGCGCTCGGAGAGCAAATATTTCATATTAGCAACCACGGAGCCGTTCAATGAATGCATCTAATATCAATTTTCCCATGCCGTCGTCACCTTCCTGTTGACATCATCATCTTGCCATTCGCACAGATCGTCTTTTTTTCGTTACGAGATTGATTTTCGCCGTTGAGAAACAAAACATGGTGCAATCGACGTCCCGCACTTTCGCGGGTCTCGGAAGCGTCATGTGACAGCCTCCAAAACTGAATCCAGGTCAAGGCAAAGAAAAACGTTTAAAACACGCCAAAACGTCAATTTTACGCTTGAAACCCAAGTAGGTAACAGAAAGAAACTGCACGGATTGGTGGCTTCAGCAATTCAAACAACGCCTTCGTTCGGAAGATTTGGCCACGGGAAGATATCCAATGACACATTAGCCATTAACATTGTGTATTTACCGCTCGCGCGTCAGGAGATCCAATTTGGAATTCAGGTCAACTACATCAACTACGTCTTGCGCACTTTGAGTTGGCATGTGGAGCTTCGTACACTGCGCTCTCACTGAGCAACGATTCTCGCATCACTTGAAGTGCTTAAATGCTGTCCAAGCCGCAGAATTCAGCTTTCTTTCCGCTCCCCTTCTGGACTGCTGTCGTAGTAGTCGTCCACAAGCTTCAGCAGATACTTTTGTTTTGACGGCAACATCCTCAGTAGATACATCTCAAATTCAGCGATGCCCTCCGCGCTGACAAATTCCAATGCCACACCCGTAGCAAGATACGTCGTCCACGCCAGACCATCATCACTTGAGTCCTTTTTCAGACCTTGCCGTTGCGGTTTTGTACTCTCAAACCGGAAATGCCGTGCTTGATGCCCGGTACACCCGCGCTAAAGTATTGACGCAAGAAAGCTTTCCCGTCATAGAAGCGCACACCGTTTGTTGTACAGTCACTCGCAACATTGTCGCTGGCGCTGGCATTCACGACACAAGCCAGGTCTCGAACTGACAGAGTGTCTTGTTGTCGAAAACGCCTCTTGACACAGCCGAACATTTGGTCTGGGTAACACTTGCTGTGCCCCGGAACCATGAAGTGCAGTTGAATTGATGGATTGAGCCCGGTCACGACACGCCAGATCAAATACTGGAAGACATACTGGTTTTTGTTTTGTCCTGAGCATGAGTCTGCATGTAGTTGCAGCTCAT